>PVKA01050121.1:0-12889 GCA_004027165.1 Ctenomys sociabilis | reverse complement strand
GGAGAATCACTGCAAGTTCAGGGCCAGCCTGGGCTATATGATGAAACACTGCTTTAAAAGAAAACAAAACAAGCCGGGCGTGGTGGCGCATGCCTGTAATCCCAGCACTCGGGAGGCTGAGACAGGAGGATTGTTGTGAGTTCGAGACCAGCCTGAGCTACAAAGTGAGCCTTAAGGCCAGCCTGAACTGCATAGTGAGACCCTGTCTCAAAAAGACAAAAAAAATAAAAGAAAAGAAAATAAAAATAAAAGAAAACAAAACAAAGAAGGCAGTATTTTCTCATTCGATCATTGGTAACAGAGTTGATTCTTAAATAGAGCAATTCGGAAATTCCATGCCCCTTCAAGAAAGCCTTAGAAAGTTTTGCTGGGGTAAAAATCCTGTCTTACCCTGCCTTTCCTATGTGGTACAGGTTTTCCTTCCCCCACATGGTCTGGACTTTTCCTAGATATTCCCACTCTCTTGCCAGCCTCCATCTCCCTCATCCCAATTCCTGACCAGCCTGCCCACAAATTCATCTTCATGCATGGTTCCACCTGCTCCAGGAAATGGTTCAGACCTTGGCAGTTGGTCTCAGCAGCTGCTCAGCCACACTGCCTGCTGGCAGTCTTCCAACCTGCCATCCTAATATTTAGCCCTCTCTCTATTCTTTGAAACTTTTACTCTAGCCAGGGATTTAACTCAGTGATACAACACCTGCCTGGCAAGCATGAGGCCCTGAGTTCAATTTGCAGTATGTAAAAAAACAAACACTTTTCCTCTATTCAGATCTAGAAACATGGGAGATTATGGAGACCTGTTGGGTGGCCAGCCTTGCCTCCCAGCAGAGAAGCTCTGTTTAAATGGAGAGTACCCACTTAGGTTGGCGTGTGAGAAGGTAGGCTATTATGTAGGGGCTGACAAGAGTCTCCTGGCATCCTTCAAGATTGGATCTGCCTTAGATTGGGTATAATGCAAGAGAGCTGGAGTATAAGAAAGGCAGTATATCCAGATGTGGTACATGCCTGTAATCCCAGCACATGGGAAAATGAGGCAGGAATAGTGCCATGAATTTGAGGCCAGCCTGAGCTACATAGTGAGACTCTATCTGACCAATGCAAAACAAAGAGGATACAGCATGACAGGCTTCCCTAGCTCTGGAAGTGGGCAGGGCCAAAAGTTCTTCCTGGGGTCTTCACAATGTCCAGGCCTCAAGGACTAGAGCTTTAGATGTCATAGGAGTAAAGATTTAGGGCATGGTGCTAGGTCTTGTCTTACACCAGCCAATAACCAGTTTAGTGTCCTAGGGTTCCACTGTTGAACTAGGTACTGATCCACCAGAAAGAGACCAAACTGCCCAGGACTTAAAGTTGAACAGGCCTTCTTTGTTTGATCTGAGCACTCAGCATATTCTGGGTTAGGTTCCTTAGATCTATATGATTCTTTTTATGTCTTCAGAAAAGAGAAATATCACCCTTATCTGATAAGGGACTGGAGTCCAGAGTATATGAAAATTTTATTAACTCTGTAGTAAGCAAACAAGATCACTGAGAAGAATAAAACATGTTGGAAATCAGTGAAGCAGAGCCAAGATTTGCTGGATCCAGAAGAAAGTGGACCATTGTGGCACTTCAGAGGCTGAGGCTGGAATTGTGAGTTCAAGGTCAGCTTTAGCTACATAGACCCTGTCAACAAAAATGAAAAGGAAAAAATAATAATAATAACTGGACAGCACATAAAGATTGGGCAACACATGTGAGTATACCATATCAAGAATCCAGTTAAAGCCAGGCGCGGTGGCGCATGCCTGTAATCCCAGCATTGGGGAGACTGAGGCAGGAGGATTGTTGTGAGTTTGAGACCAGCCTGAGCTACAAAGTGAGCTTAAGGCCAGCCTGTCTCAAAAAGACAAAAAAAAAAAAAGAATCCATTTAACACTTTGTTCTTCTGCCAGCGAGTAATTAGGCCCAGAAAGTTGTAAGAGATTCTTTAACTGAGCATAAAAATTCTATTTACTAAGAACAAGTTTGACTCTGATAACTGACCTTTTATGCTAAAAGCATAAAACTTCTTGGCCTTAGGCAGTATGAAAAGACATCTTGTGGTTATAGTATGCCCTTAAACCTAGGATGTTTGGCTGCCATGAATGTTGATGTAATTGTAAGTAGTATCTCCTCTCTCTTCTTTCCCTTTTTCCCCCTTCCCTCTTTATTTTCTTCCCTTCTCCCATTATGTCCCTCTTAATTATAAGGAAATAATTTGGGGTCAGTGATGAAAAACAAGCAGAAAACCAAAACTGAATTATAAACATCAACCTCTCGCTAATGAAAATTTATATAATGTCTATTAAGTCCCAGTTACTCTACAGGCTGAGTCAAAAGGATCACTTGAGCCTAGGATTTCAAAGTCAGCCTGACTTAGACAACATAGTGAGATCCTGTCTGGCAAACATATATGCACACCTCTGTTTGAGCTGCAGTATCACATGAAAGGGCAAGCTATTAAAGACCTCATGAGAGAACATCAATGAGGTTATGTTCATGGAGCTCTTCAAGGACGTGGAAGGAAAATCAAAGGATTGTGATGTGGTTGAATTTAAAGATGAAGAATTTGTAAAGAAAGCACTAGAAACTGAACAGATATCTCAGTGGAAGACCCCTAAATATAAAGGAGAATCCTCGTTAAGAAAATTTTCATAGGATATTGTAGTGAACAGGCAGATCCTTACCAGAGGCCCCTGAGATTGGGTCTGGGTTGATGAGTTTACCACTGTCAGTTCTCAATAACCCAAACATTCCCTCTGAAGTTATCAGTAACTTGCAGGCTGGTAGACTTGGATCCATAATATTTGTTGTTAATCTGGACTTCAGAGTTGGTTGGAAGAAATTAAAGAAGTGTTCAGTATAGCTGGAACTGTAAAGTGAGCAGATAAAGAAGACAAAGATGGCAAGAACACAGAAATGGGCACAGTCACTTTTGAGCATGCAGTTGAAACAGTTCTAGGAATTCCTATGTCCAGTGGGCAATTTTTATTTGATAGCTCTATGCATGTGAAAATGGATGACAAGTCTGTCCTTCGTGAAGACTACCATTCACATAATAATAGAACGCCACAATTTTTTTTTTTTTTTTTTTTTTTTTTTGAACACCATAATTAACATGTGATCTTGGTGGCATTGGAAAGAAACTTGGTCCAGGTTGACAATCTTAGTACCAGCCTTGAACACAGGCAGTATAATGAAAAATTTAGTTCCACTCATGTGAGAATGGATGGTCCAGGTTTTGGAGGAATGAGTAGGCTTGGAGGAAGAATTTGGTTTGATGGTTTGGAAGCAGTGAATAGCATGAGAGAATCTGGCAGAGTACACCGGATGGGAAAATTGTACTGTATTAGTGTTGAATGAAATTTTAGACATGGTGATAATTAGAATAAATTGAGACTTTAGAGATTGATTTTGTGGACTTGACAGTGCAGTGATTGGAGGGTTTGCAAGAAGAATAGGAAGCAGCTTCTAGCATGGGTCCAGAGTCCAGGAGGATCTGGAATGAGCAGTGGCACGAGCAGGGTGATAGGCTTGAGCAGGAGCCTAGACTACATGAACTCCAGCTTAGACAGAATGGGTCTAGGCATTGGCACCATCCTGAAGAGGAGCATCAATATGAACTGAAGATTTTGTTCAGGTCCATGGGAATGGGATGAGAGAGAAAATAGGCTCCAAAGGCAACCAAATATAATTTGAAAGAGAAATTCAATCAATGTAGCCATGTCATACTGAGGATTTAAAAATGGAGAATGAAAAGTCACAAGGATCTGCTGCAGTCAGGTTTGATTTTCTACAGTCAACTGAAAAGGCCTGTAGAATAACGAACAGCAGCAGAGAAACTGATTTCAGCTTAGATTGTAATGTATAATTCAATTACAATTGGAACGTTCCTTCTTTTTTTTGTTTTTTTTTTTTGAAACCGGGGATTGACCCCAGACCCTTGAGCTTGCCAGGGAAGTGCTTATTCTACTGAGCTATCTCCCTGTGCCCCCTTTTATTTGTTTTTGCTGACTCGTCTAGAAAAATTTTTTGTTTGTTTTAGTAATACTGTATGCTTACAGAGTCTGTAAAAGAACTTTTAAAATTTCTATCAGCTTCCAACAGTATAGTACCAAAAATATACTGTCATTATTTTTTGTTCATCTTATGTTGAGTTTCTAAATACAGCAAGTCTGGTCATTCTGTTTAAATGACTAGTTATACTGTTGGTAAATAAGCCATTTTCTTGTTTTCACTATGACATACTAAGGTTTGTTTTGGTTGCCCCAGCTTTTATCAGCTTACTATAAGATAAAAGGTAGATTTTTTTTTTTTCTTCAAAATTTTTGATGTATAATATATAGTCCATGAGAAGGGCTTAGACTAATAGAATATGATCTTAGTTGGCTTTAAAATCTTTCCTTTGGTATAAAGAATTACTGTATGTGTTAGATTTTTGAGGTTCAAGTGTTTTTTGTTTGCAGATGTGTGAAAGACAGTGTGTTCATTTTCTTCTTCCCTCTTTTCTTCCAGGACAACCCTCCATATGATAAGGGGGCCTTTAGAATTGAGATCAACTTCCCAGCAGAGTATCCATTCAAACCACCGAAGATCACATTTAAAACAAAGATCTATCACCCAAACATTGATGAAAAAGGGCAAGTTTGCCTGCCAGTAATTAGTGCTGAGAACTGGAAGCCAGCGACCAAGACCGACCAAGGTAAGGCGCTCCTCAATCAGTGTAGAGAAGAGAAATCCTGCTTTACCACCTCAATTTCACACAGAAGTTCTGCTGAGGTCCCACCATCCTGTAAGGATGACGAATCTCATTTGAAATATTGACCAGTGCAGGTACCAAGGAGACCCTCCTTTGGTTGTTTATATAGTCCAGTGGGACAGAGACAAGCCCAGAAGTTTGTGCATGTGGGGGCACTGGTCCCTAGGAGTGGTGAAGTACTGTTAGGCTGTCTCAAAGGGGAAGTGGTGCTTAAGGTGGGCTCCCACAGCACTTAGCACCTGAACTTAGACTTGAAAGAAAAAAGTAAGTTGGTGAGGTTCTTCCAGGCTAATAGTGGCTTCCTTTGGCTGATTTTCAAGGAAGGAACAAAGTCAGGCTTGAACTGCCTTCTTAGATAAAACACATAGCTGGGTATAGTGGACCTACAACTCCCTGGAATTGGTTATAATGTGTGTGTGGATGTGTCTGGATGAACACACAAATGTATGTTTTACTGGGGAAAGTTTTTTGTGTCTTTTTGAGAGAGGGTCTCACTGTTCAAGCTGGCCTTTTTTTTTTCAATTTTTTTTTTGTCTTTTTGAGACAGGGTCTCACTATGCAGATCAGGCTGGCCTTAAGCTCACTTTGTAGCTCAGGCTGGTCTCGAATTCACAGCAATCCTCCTGCCTCAGCCTCCCAAGTGCTGGGATTACAGGCCTGCGCTACCACACCTGGTTCTCAAACTGGCCTTGAGCTCACTTTATAGCTCAGTCTGGTGTTAAACTCAGTGGTCCTCCTCCCTCAGCCTCCTGAGTGCTGGGATTATAAGCATGCACCAACACACCTGGCCTTTGAGGAAAGTATTTGATTTAGTATCATGATTGCCCTCTCTCTATCTCATGGAAGTAGCAAGACTGTCTTGTAGGTTGTACCTAGTTTTTATTCCAGACTTTGACATCTTAACTTCATATTTTAGGAGGCTGATAAGTAATAATATAAGGTCTGTTTAAATGACAGAGAATGGATAAAACTGATATTGGCAAAGCTATAGGTACAGTTTTTCAATTACTGAGGTAGGGAACCCTGGAATTTGAAACCCTTTCACACACACAAAAAAAAAATCAACCAGGTTTGGTGGTACATGTCTGTGAATCCCCACACTTGGGAAGCTGAGGCAAGAAGATGAGCCTGGGCTATTCAAGGCCAGTTTTTACAAAGTGAGAGCCAGTCTCAAAAAATAAATCAACAAATATCAAATGTTACTCTTTGGAATAATAACTATGAAAGTCATCACAGGCCTCCCACAGGTGAATAGTTGACAGTGCGGGTGTTCAGTGAAAGAACAATGTCCAGTGGTCTTGGCATTTAGCTATATAGAAACAGATTTATAACAACTTGATATTCTTTGCATATGACCTGATTTTTTTTTTTTTTTTTTTTCTACATGGGAATTTAGCTGTGTCAGAAACCCATGGGTACATTTGTTCAGCAGTATCTTGTTGGACCTTATTCCCAGAGACCTTACTGAGTGTATCTTGTTCAGCCATCGTGCTTGGCAGAAAATGTCCTTCCAGGCAAGGCTTCCCAGGAAGGCCATGCAACCCTACAGTTCAAGGCCTTCACTTGAAGGTGTGGAGGCCAGGGCTTGGGAACCTCATAGGAGGTGGATGCAAGCACTTTGCCATCTCTTGTAGGATCTAGCTGCCTAAGAAGGCCATCATGCAGTATTACCACCACCACCACCCCGCCTTAACACTGGAAATCAAACTCAGAACCTTAAGCTTGCCAGGCAGGTGTTATGCCACTGTGCTATATCCCTGGCCCCAATATTATTCCTATTTTAGCTTCAGATCTAAGTGTGTGGCCCATATCTTCCATTTTTTCAAGTTGGGACTGTCCTACATGCACGCACGTGCACACACACAAGGAAGGCATTCATTCTCTTATGAAACATGCTTTATTTCAGATTATTAAAGGTAAAAATTTTGGTATAGGTTCTAGGCACAGTGATCTCCAGGATTACTATTTTGTGATTTGATACAATTTAAGATTTCTTCATAGAAAATTACTTTATAAAATGCTTTCTTTGTAGCAATCCTTGATCCTGTCCTCATATACATCAGGAATGAGAGCCAGATGTGCACACCTGTAATCCCAGCATTTGTCAGACTGAGACAGGATGATCACTGTGAGTTACAGTTTAGCCTAGATTGTGTAGTAAGTTCAAGGCCAATCTGACTACAAAGCATGATCCTGTCTCAAAAAAAAAGTTATCCCTAGTAGCACTTCATGTAACAGTTTTTAGGTTTCTGTAATCTTTTAGGGCATTATAAATATTCTTAAAAATGAGTAGATTTCTTGGGAGTATTGCTCAGTGATAGAGAGTACTTGCCCAGTTGTACAGAGCTCTGGGGTTCATTATCAGCAGTGCAAATAAGTAAGCAAGCAAACTTAGTGCTTAGCTGGCGTGTTGGTACAGGGTCTAGACTGAGGCAAGAGGATTGCAGGTTTTAGCTAACATGAGCAAGTTAGCAATTTAGTAAATTCATGTCTCAAAAAAGTGCTGTGAAAATGTAGCTTAGTCTCCAACACCATAAACAAAAAAAAAAACATCTCAAAGTAATAGCAGTTTATTAATGTTCATTCTGTAGGTTCACTGGACTTGGGTAGTTGTTCCTGCTGTCAACTGTATTTGTATTAATCGAGCCGCTCTTCAAGGGTTGGGATGTGCCAGTTCATATTGTTCACATGTATGACACCTACTAATAGCTGGGCACCTCAGTTCTCCTTGTTTTTGTCCATGAGGCCAAATTGTGCCTCTTCACAACATGAAGGTGAAAGAAGAAACTTCTAGACTATTTATGGCCCAGATGCAGAACTGGTACTGTGTCACACCTCCTGGATTCTGTTGGTGAGGCAAGTCTAGACTACAGAGAGGAAGTAGACTTTGTGGCACCTCAAAAGAGGGCCGTGCAAAGGCTGGCCAAATAGCTCAGAAGATTAAAGCACCTGCAAGCAGGAGCAGGGGCCCCGGGTTGGGTGTGCTGAGACAGCAATTGAGACTGGGCATGGTGGTCCGCATCTGTAATCCAGCTTTTGGGAGACTGTAAACAGGCAGATCATTAGGAGTCTGATCTAGTAGTGAAACCCTGAACATCCTGTAAACTCTTCCTAAAATATAAAAAAATAAACAGGAAGAGGGCCATGCAGTACAAAGAAGTTGTTTACAGAGGCAGAGTGGACATCTGAGCAATGATACACTCCCTCAATGGATTTCTAGGCCTACCTGGGCCCACTTGTCCCAAATGGTGGCTCTCTTGGATGTACCATTCTTGTTCTTTTTTTTTTTGTCTTTTTGAGACAGGGTCTCACTATGCAAATCAGGCTGGCCTTAAGCTCACTTTGTAGCTCAGGCTGGTTTCGAACTCACAACAATCCTCCTGCCTCAGCCTCCCAAGTGCTGGGATTACAGGCATGTGCCACCACGCCCAGCCCACCATTCTTGCTCTTCTGATATAGGGGGAAAAATGAAATTACCAACCTGAAAGGTGCAAAGATACCTAGGATGAGTTTGTGTTCTCTAATGGTGGTTATGAGTAGAATATACTTATTGGGGAAAAGAAAGCTCCTGTCCGAGAGAGGGACAGAAGGGGGACCCCCGAGCAGGTAGGTGGTCCTCTCCTGCTCGGAACTGCCTCTTTCAGAGACTTTAATAGTGTAAACCATGCCAGTCTAAGGTGGAAAACATGGGAACTCGCTTAGGTGGGCATAAGGTGGGACAAAATTATGGTCAACCAATGAGATTACAAGCACCATTGCTCAGGTAAAATTAAGTCCAGGACCAAATGGGGAATGAGTCAGCAAGTGGGCATGAATATAAAACAGGGCCTTGTCCAGTAGCCAGCCAGCAGTAGTTGGATCAGTGATTCTTCCTGGCTTCTTCAGGGTATGATCAATTCCAGATGCTTATCTGATCTTTGGTCTCTAGATCTGGCCCAGGCCCACAGCAGGAACATCCTTCCCTCTTATAGCTGTAAGGTTTCTTCTCTTTATCTATCTATCTATCTATCTATCTATCTCTCTCTCTCTCTCTCTCTCTCTCTCTCTTTCTCTCTCTCTCTCTCTCTCTCTCTCTCCTTCCTTCCTTCCTTCCTTCCTTCCTTCCTTCCTTCCTTCCTTCCTTCCTTCCTTCCTTCCTTCCTTCCTTATTTCTTGGCAGAACTGGGGATTGAACTCCGACCCTTGTGCTTTCTAGGCAAGCACTTATTCTACTGAGCTATCTCCCCGGCCCCTACCTATAATATTTCTATCTAACTTAGCTGCCTACACCACTCTCACTTTCCATATCTTTGTATGCTCAATGTTCCTATTTTTCTGAACCTATTTTCTAACTGCTGTTCAACTACCACCATCCTTTCACATTTTATTTATTTATTTATTTATTTTTAATGTATTTTATTACAGGGTCTCACTATGTAGATCAGACTTGGTTTCACTACATAGATAGATTTATAGTGATCCTCCTGTTTTCAGCCTCCCCAGTGCTGGGGATTATAGGCCCGACTCTGTAGCCAGTTTAGCTTACCCCAGGGGTGGGGCTGGCATGGCATAGAGATCGAACACTGGTTCCTGTGCTTACTAAAATAGGTGCTTAGTCTGTTGAGCTATTCTCACCAGCTCTCATTGATCTTTAGACCAGCTACATTTTCAGTTCAGGGTTACCCTATCTGCAAAATTCTGAAATAGTTAATTTGTATTAGATACAAGGAATTAGAAACGTTAAGATTGCCAACAATAGGGCTGATGAGATAACTCAGTATACTAAAGTGCCTACTTAGGCAGGCGCAGGGACTATAGTTTGATCCCCAGCACCAGACACCACACCACAGAGTCCAGGCATAGTTTCATATGCCTGTAATCCCAGCACTGGGGAGGCTGAAAAACAGGATCACTATGAGTCTGAGGTGCATAGTGAGACCCTGTAACAATCAAATACATTTAAAATTGTCAACAGTAGAGTTCCATGTACGTAGAATATGAAATTGAAATTCAGCATAAAAGGTGTCTGGGAGATGGCTCAGTAAAATAAGTGTTTGCCTGGCAAGTGCAAGGGTCTGAGTTCAATCCCTGGTTCCACCAAAAAAAAGAAAAAATTTCAGTATATTGAAGAAGATAAGTAAGCTGGGGGGAAAAATGCTCCTGTGATTATACATATGTACATGAGAGAAATGAAAGCTGTGTCCATATAAACACTTGTACACAAATGTTCATGGTAGCTTTGTCTATAAATGTCTGTGCTTGGTAAATGGATAAACTGAATGTGTTGTACTCATAATGCTCTGAAGAAGTACATTCTAGCCTCATGGGAAAAAAAACAAGAATGAGGTGCCCAGCTAACACTAGGTGCCATACACAGGAACAGTACGAACTGGCATATCCGAACCATTGAGAGGGTTAATGCAGCTACTCAAGTGACCCAGTGGAATGTAGCTCAGCTATGAAAAGAAAGGTTTTTTTTAAATGTATTTAATAGAAGTTCTACAGAGTCTCTATACACAGATCAGACTTGTAGTGATCCTCCTGTTTTCAGCCTCCCAAGCACTGGGATTACAGGCAGGCCTGGGCTACCACGCCCAGTCTCAATATCTCAATCACTATCGCTGCCTGCCTCTGGGGTAGGGCTAGCTCAGCACACTGGGTATTGAATCCTGGTCCCTGCGTCTGCCTCAGCATATATGTTTCTAATTTTAATAGAGTCTCTCTGGCTTTAAACTCACTATGTAGCCTAAACTGCCTTCAAATTTGTGATGATCTTCCTACCCCATCTTCTCAATGACTGGAATTACAGTCATGTGCTACCATGATTGCCCCAAAACTTGAAATACTTCATTAAATTTAATAGTCATAAATGACATTTTCTGTGATTCTATTTGTAGTTGAGCCTTATTTAGATTTTGTGATTTCATTTACCTACTAATAGTTTTTGTGACCCCTTAAATCAATGTAATACTTTTACAACCAATCACAGACATGTATAGAGCAGTGAAAAATTTGATTCACCCAATTTGAATGAACAGTTTGACATTTTATAGTTTGTTTCAACTCTCCTAAGCATGTAGTCTTTACAGTGCTGCATTTTGTGCTTTTCATTTTGTGATTTGACTTAAAATAGCCAGTGGGGGGAAGGGGTCAGTAATAGCAGCCAGGTGTAAAAATGTAATCCCAAACCTTCAGAAGGTTGAGACAAGAGGATCGCAAGTTCATATTCCCAATTGGGCAATTTAGTGAGCAGCTGTTTCTAAATAATAAGACTGGAGATACAGCTCAGTGGTAGATCTCAAGTATAGTTTAAAAAAAAAAAAAATCCCTTAAATGTAATGCTAAAGTGTTATCTAGTGTTCCTAAGCAGCATAAGACCATTATGTCTTATGGAGAAATCACATGTATTAGCTAAACTTTATTCTGGCATGATTTATCCTACTGTGGACATGAGACAATGATAAATGATTGGTTCTTTTTGGGGGGGCGGAATTGGGGATTGAACTCAGGCCCTTGTGCTTGCCAGGGAAGCACTTATTCCACTGAGCCATCTCCCCACCCCTAATTTAATCCCCGGTGTATATTAAGCAAAATTCCTGGGTTAGGGAGATGGTTCTGGGGTCAGGGAGATGGCTCAGTAGAATAAGTGCTTCCCTGGCAAGTACAAGGGTCTGAGTTCAATCCCCAGTTCCGCCAAAAAAAAAAAAAAGAAAGAAAAAAAGAAAAATTCCTTCCATCTGTCCTTCCATCCATCTTTTTTTTTCTTTTTTTTAAACAGTGGCATGAGCAGGAAAGATAGCTCAGTAGTTTACAACTGCGTGGCAAGCACAAGGACCCAAATTCAATCCCTGGTACCACATGATATTCTGGGGGTAGTAGCACATACCTCTAATCTCAGTGCTGGGAGGCTGAGGCAGGAGGATCACTTCAAGTTTGAACTGTGTAGTGAGACCCTATATCAGTAAATAAGTAATTTTTAAAAATAGTAACAAAGATTTGTAAAGGTAGGAAAAACAACAGAATCTGCAGGGCAAGTTGAGCCAAGTAAAAGTAGAAAAAGAAGTACACCCTACAGCCCTTGGGATGGGCTACCATGCAAGGGAAAACACGTTGGCCTATTTTAATTGAGACAGTATTTTGTTAAGTTGCCCAGGCTGATTTTAAGTTTGTGATCCTCTTGTCTGAGTCTGCTGAGTAGCTGGGACTAAAGGCGCATATCACCATACCCAATTTTAAGGAAAGTATAATATAATCAGCTAATAAATATTGTGAGCAGAGGAACTGTGATCCAGTATTGTTAATTTGTACAAGTCTCTAGGACATAACTACTGCAGATAACAAGGTTCAGTTGTATATGAGATTATCAGAAGAGGCAAATCCATACAAATTAGTGACTGTCAGGGTATGGGGAGAAGCACAAGAATAAAGGAACACAGAAAAATTTGGATTTTGTTTTTGGTACCAGGAATCAAACTAGGGCCTCGTGCTTACCAAGCAGGTGTTGTGCTGCTGAGCTGCCTACCTGCATACTTCTCCAACCTCCAGAAACTGTACTATGCATAACAATGTGCCCTGCTTTCTAGTAGATACCTTGGTAGACAAAAACAAGGGTTAGTTTGATGTTGAGTGTTACACAATACAGTTGGTGACAAATTCCTGGTATATAAAATACAATTACTAACAAAACTAGGCATGATGGCAGTGCGTTCCTGTAGTCTAGCACTGTGTAAGTTGAGACAATAGAATCATGTGTTTCAGCTCAACCTGGGCAGTTTAATGACTTAGAGCCCCTGTCTCAAAATGAAAAAAGGTGAGGTAACTTAGTGCATAGACCCTAGTTTCTATCTTCAGTACTGCATTAAAGAAGAAATAAAAAAGCAGTAATGTTCACCTGTCAGTGGCCTGCACTGAAATACACCACAGCCAACAAGCCAAGGGTGAATTTTTAGGGGAAGCCATGAAAATGTCCCAGGAAAGAGACTGTGCCCCAGTATGGTCATGTCCCTGCTTGGATAGGAAGGGAAGGAAGCATAAGCACTTAATCTTTTGTTTTGTTTTTGAGAGAGGATCTCCATACATAGTCCAGGCTGGCCTTGAACTTGTGGCAGTCTTCCTGCCTCAGTCTCCCAA
>PVKA01050120.1:0-12890 GCA_004027165.1 Ctenomys sociabilis | reverse complement strand
TTTTTTTTTTTTTTTTTTTTTTTTTTTTTGTGGAACCGGAGATTGAACTCAGGCCCTTGCACTTGCCAGAGAAGCGCTTATTCTACTGAGCCATCTCCCTGGCCCCACAGCTACTTTCTCTTAATTCAATAAGAAAGATTTGTATTAATAGTGATTGGACAGGATATCATGTCTGCATCTTGTACTATGAATAACCACTATGAAGACAACAATATGCAATGTATTAATTATTGTAACTGCCCTACTAACCTGTTTTGAAACTGTTTCATTATTATTTGTTTCACAATAAAATTAATAAAAAATATTGTCTTATATAATATCTTTGTTGCATAAAGGAAGCCTAAGAATTCAGGATTTTTCTCATTTGATCCATCCATCCTTTAGTTAAGTAACTTTTCTTTTATTTATTTTTTGGCACAACCGGGGATTGAACTCAGGCCCTTGTACTTACCAGGGAAGCACTTATTTCACCGCGCCATCTCCCCAGCCCTGTAACTTTTCTTTTAAACACCAATGTTCTTAACCTCATGCCTTGCTGACCCTTAGTTTTTTGCTTTAGGCTTTGATATGTTAAATCTATAAGGAAAGAAAAAAAAAACTGAGAGACAGGCATTTATTTTTTGTGATGGTAAAATAAATATTCTATATCATAAGAAAAAAGAGTTTCTAGTATGAAATTCATAGCATACATGAAAATAGGCAAAGTCACCAGACAAAATATGATAAACCAAGCCCGGGGATTTAGCTCAGTGGTAGTATTTTTTTGTTTTTGTTTTTGCAGAACCTAGGATTGAACTCAGGCCCTTGTGCCTGCCAGTGAAATGCTTATTCTACTGAGCCATCTCCCCAGCCCCCAGGATGTTTGTTTAGCAGGAAGAGGTCCTGGGTTTGGTCCTTGGCACCAAAAAATAATAATAAAAAACTATAAAAAGAAAAATAATAAATAATGAATAAGTTTGACTCAATAATTAATTTTTTTAAGCTTAAGTCTTATTTCATTTAAGTAGGTCTCATGCAAGTATATGGGATATATATTTATGAATCCTAAATCTGGCAACACCATTAAATAGGCCATGCAAAATGAAGAATAAATTATAAATATAACTAAAAATTAGAACCTATGTGATACATTCCTATACCTACATAAACTGGCTTTTAGGAGATATTTTGCAATTTAAAGAGCAATGACATATGGAAAAATCTCTTTGAGGAGATGTTGAAACGCATAATTCTATACATTCTGGTTAAAATTATACTTATAATTTTTATTAACTTATGTGCAAAAACCCGAACGAAAACGAAACACCATAATATTCTTGAAAGAAAAGAGAAAAATATAAAGAAAAAGAAAAAGAAAAGCCCCATGTATTGAAACATCCGAGCTGTTGGGAAAGTTTTTTAGCAGCAGAGGGCGCTAAAGTATCACGGATGCGTCTCAAGTCGCACCTGGTCTACATATTTTTGTAATGTTTTGTGCAATTTAGATTTTGTTTAAATATTTATTTGAATCAACTTCGCCATGCAGTGGTGCAAAAGCAGATTAGAAGCTAAAAGCCGGTTTAGAGTACTGTTCAGCATTTGCATTTCCTTGAAGGTCATATTTCTTTTGCCTAAGCTTCTTGGCCAGAAAAATACTTTAGGCTGTTTTGACAACTGGAATCCCTGCGCCTCCACTTTTCGCAGAATGCCTGGGTCTCTACCCTTGCCTGTGCGTCTGTGAGGTTGCTCATAGGTCTAATTCAGAGAGGCCCTGGAGGGCCGAGGTTTATCAAGTTAAGGAAGTGAAAATCGCAGCTTGGGTGGGAGCCGGCCCTGCTGGGCTGACTTGGCTCCCGAAACAGGGTCTGGGGTCACAGGTCCCAGCTGCACACCCTGCGCAACGGTGTGTACCCGTCTAGCGAAGCTCAGGACAATTTCGTTTTTCCCTTAGTACTGTCTCATGGACAGAGAGGACACAGTCCTCGTGGCTTCATTTGTGCTTGCCTTAGCATTGTTGTGTGTGGGCTTGCTTGATGCGGAGAGTGAGTTCTGAGAACCGTGTTGCTATAAGGTGAAGCTGCTTTTGTGTGAACATCGTACAGCTCACTTACACAGGCCTGGATGGTGTTGGCTACCCTACATAGAGGCATATAGCCTGTAAATATTGTTACAGAATTAAATAATGCAGGCAATTATAATACAATTGTACATATTTATGCCTATGAATACATATAAACATAGAAAAGACATAGTAACCCAATAATATATGCATATATATATATATATATATATATATATATATATGATATTGTAAAAAATCCCAGTGAATAAAATATTCCAGCTCCATTATGATCTTATGGGACTGTCCCTCCCCCTTTTTTTGCATTTTAGGGAAGGGTCTAAGGGTGTTCAGGGTCTCACTACTAGATCAGATTCGTAGTGATCCGCTGGGATTACAGCCCGTGGGCCTGCTTGCAGGTGCTTTAATCCGCTGAGCTATTGCTTGGCCCTAGGGACTGCTCTTACATATGTGGCTTGGATGGACTGAAATGTCGTTATGCGTTGTAGGACTGTAATATGCAGTGGGTTGACCACATTTGATTTCGTTCTCCATGTCATGACAACTGTGTGAGTTAGGTGTTACTGTTATCTGTTCACAGGCTGAGAGAAAGGATGTGTTTCTGGGGACACTGTTCTTGCGCAGAGCAGATGCCCTTTCTCAGTTTTGAGAAATGCTGCAAACTTTAACCTTCTTTTAGAATTTCACAATGCATAAAAAGGTTTTCATAAGAAATTTCCAAAAGCAAAAAACAAAAACAAAAAACAAAAACCTCCCAAAAATGAAAAAAAAAAAAGAAATTTTGCTGCAAAAAACTTATTTAATTATAACTTTTCCCCCCCAATTTTAGTTGATCAAAGAACACTTGATCTCTCCCTACTTTTCGGGGCAGTAATGGGACCTTTGCACTGAGATCATCACCTCTTCCTTGTTAAGTCTTACTAACCCTAAATTTCCCATGCTGGGCTTGAACTTGTGACCCTCCCTACCTCCATATGGAGCTCCCCCTCCTTATTTGAGACAAGGTTTTACTTTTTAGTTCAGGCTGGCCTTAGGGTCCCAGCAATCCTCCTGCCTCAGCCTTCTGAGTGCTGAGGTTACAAGTGTGCACCACTGTGCCTGGCATTTTCCCTATAGAATGACTATCAACACAAGATGGTTAAAAGTCACGCAAGAGGGCCAGAGGGAGTTGGCTCAGTGGAAAAAGTGCTTCCCTGGCAAGTGCAAGGGCATGAATACAATTCCCAGTGCCTAGAAAAAGAAAAAGAAAAGAGGATAGAATTCTAAATATCTATGTAAATACATGTAAGTGTTAATTCCTATTTAAGTTTTTTTTTCTTCTTCATATTCTGTATGGACTTAGAGTTTAGTATCTCAATACTTGATGGAAACACATGTTCCATGTTATGCCTATGGTGTCTGATATTTAGACTAATAGTGTGGGTAAACCGAACTGCATATGTTGCAGGGTAATAATCAGCTTCTCTTCTGGAGGGTTAACAACCTAAGTTGCAGATCAAAAATTGGAGAAAAAGAAAGGCTGCAAGGTCAGCCAACATTTTGGTCCTAGCCTTTCAAGGTCAGTGAATGCTCAGGACATAGGGGAATTTGTACTGTAACATAATGGAACTCAGTTGTTCCCCAAATTTTCTGATCAAGGAAATTATGGGGCCACAGAGGAATGTGATCAATGATGTATAGTGTGCCTAAGGAGAGTCACATGGAGAGAAAACTTTCTCTCAGGCTTCCACAGAGAGCAAATTGGTCAAGCAATGGCCACGATTCATCCACATGGCTGGCACTGACAAAGGATCTACAAAGTGTAGTACAGGATTACAAGATAAACCCTGAGGTTACCTGACTGACCTTATCTGATACAAAAGTTACATTTCTTGTTATATAGGTCTTGCTTTAACTCGGTCTTAATCATCCAGCAGAAAAGTATAAAAATGGAGATATATAAAGTAAAGTCATATTAATACACTGAGCTGTGAATGACTCAAGTCAACAACTTCAGTGGATAACCCACTTCTATTGTGGACTGTGATCTGTGTTGGAGTGTTTTATTGAAAAAAAATATAAATTAGCTATCCCTGTTTTGAAAATCTGTAACATATGTATTGTTGTATGTTACCCTGTTTATGTCATTTTTTCTATTTGTTTTGCTTCTATTTTTCACTCGTCAAGTTAAAATACAAAAAAAAAAAGTCATGCAGGACACGAATCTTGTTTTTTTCCTTGTGGCTGGCTCAGCCCACCCTGGGGGCAGGGCTGGCGCAGCACATCGTTCCAGGGATCGAACCTGCACTCCCTGAGTGCTTGCCTAAGCAGGCACTTTAGACGGCTGAGCTATCTTGCTGGCCCAAGACATAAATCTTTTGTCAGACACATTTTGAGAAATGTGTGTCTAATGAGTAAATACAGGGGATATGTTTTCTGGTAGGAATTAAGAGGAGTTGATTATTATTATCATGATCAGAAAACATGTGCTCAGCACCTTTGATTTGTAGGACATTAGCTTAGGATAAAGACTATGACATAGATATTGGTAGAGGGAGAGGAATTTGCATTTTAGAGGAGGAGGAAATAATTCCTTCAATTTGAGCAGGAATATAGCTGCAGTTTCTGTGACCTTATTTCTTTAAATTTTAGAGTAGGATGGTGGTAATGGATTCTCAGGTTTTCAATGATTTCTCAGTTTGTGATTAAATTTTGTTACCTTGGTAAACCATGAGCATTTTAATTCAACAAGGCTCAGATACTAGTAGGATAGGAAATTAAAGAGCCATGTACCTTGGCCCACCCTGGGGAAAGAGGGTTTCCTCCTTTGCATGCACAAGAGTGTACACATACATACACACACACACACACACACACACACACACACACACACACACACACTCAGCTTCTCACCAGTGCACCAAATTCTCATGCCATTTGTTAGATGAACCAAAGCAAAAAAACAAAGTAGATACTCAGATCATGGGATTGGTCAATGGATTTGGAGCTTAAAGAATAAGCAATGTCAGGTGTTTTCTGGTAACTCTGCTCACTGGTGAGTGTACTCTAAGTTTTCACCAGCTTTACACCACCAGTTTTTATTCTCCAGAGATGTGATATTTCCCACCACTCTGAACTTTTCTTCAAGAATCTTTTAAAAACCTTGTCAAGTCATGTAGCCTGATACCAACCAAGGAAGTGAAATTATTAGTTCAGAGTTGCACCATGAATAGAGAAGCTGGGAATGAAAAATTTCAGCTCTAGTTAGATATGTAAAATTGAAGGTGACAAATAACATTCTAGATAATTATTTTGGAGGCAGAGTGTCACTATGTAATCCAGGCTGGGTTGGAGCTTTCTAGATGGCCCAGGCTGGTCTCAAATTTGCCATCTTCTTGCCTCAGGCTTTTTAAAAAATGTATTTGGTACAGAGTCTCACTATGCTGTTCGAACTTCGAGTAATCTTCCTGTTTTCAGCCTTCCCCATGCTGAGATTTCAGGCATGGGCCACCACGGCCAGTCTCAGTGGTCAATTGCACCCAGGGGTGGGGCTGGTGCGGCATGTAGTGCTGGGAATTGAACCCCTATGCCTGCACTTGCCAGGCAGGCATTTAGATCTCTGAGCTATCTCCGCGGCCCCTGCCTCAGCCTCTTGAGTGCCGGGATTGTAGGCATGCACCACCATGCCTATTTCTAGATAATTCAGCTTTGAAATACGCTTTCTGGAGTTATTCATACGGTATCACAGCAACAGCCAAGTGTCTTCCTCCCTATTCCTTCTAGTGAAGCCAGCCTCATCGCTTCCGTCTGTGCATCCCTCTGAATAGGGCTCAGATGCTGGGGCGCTGGGGACAGCTGAGGTTGGGAAGTTATCACGACACAGCGCCTGTATCGCCAGCTTCATGGGGAGGGAAGCAAGGGGGAGGTTTCCGTCTCTGCTTCTCCTGATCTCAGCGGCATTCTAATCTTATGAAGCCTCTAGGACTTACTTATTCAGATCACAAATGCCTGAATAGTATAGAAATAACAGGATACTGATGGCAAATTGTGTTTTTCCACATCATGACTATAAATAAGTTACCTGAGACAACTTCTCAGAGGCCAATTTCAGTGTAACGGTTTAAACCAAAACCCAAGCAAAGGAAGTCATTTTTCCCACACAATGCAGTCCTGATTAACAATGCCTATTTTCTCTTTACATTGATAACACCTAATCCTTAATCCTTCTGGTGAGATTTGCTTGAATATCTCAAGCTAAGGGACGTTGCCGATGGTGTGCTTACAATGACGCTTACTATAAACTCAATGAAAGTCACAGAGAATGTCTGTGTGGGATTTTTTCCTATGAAATTGGAAGCGGGTCCTGGCATTCCTTTTGGCTAGCTCTCTGGGAGACTATGATGAGTAGTGGACCATATAAAAGGGACTCTTTGGGTCCTGACGCAGACAGGCACAATTAGGCTGCCCTGCCAGGGTCTCTCTCCTTCACATAAGCATACTGTTCAGTCCTGGGAGAGACAGGTTGACTAATGTTTTCTGCTCTGCTACCTCCAGTTAGGAGCTGGGAACGTAAGACGAAGGCGTTCAGCTTGGGCTGCTGGGTTCGCCTCCTTCCAGAGCAGATCAGAGGTCATGGATCGGGCATGTGCTTGGCCGGGCTTTTTGGGACTCTGCCATCCCTTGTTCAATGCAGAGATCAGGTTTCTAACACCTGTAACTCTGGTTGTGACACAAAATCATCACTAGATCAGTTAACGAATAACTTTTCATTAATTCTTCCATTTACTTTCTTTCACAGACATTTGCTGAGCACCTGTTAGGTTCCAGGCACCACCTTGGGCACCCGGAACTGGTGAGTGTGATGGCTGTGGTCCCAGCTCCTTAGGGCTTATGCTCCAGTGGGATTGAAGACCTTTAATGGGACTACATAGAACCCATGATGATAAAAACCAGGATAATATAACTGAGAATGATGGGAATGGGGTGTGGTCTCCCCAAGGGGTGAGAGCAGGGAGTTGAGTGCTGTTGGAGGAAATGGAGGTGAGGAGGAGAGGGAGAGGAATATTCCAAATATCAGAAACAAGTGTGAAGTACCCTAGGCAGGTGCAAATCAGGTGCTCTGGGGGTGCTGGGAGAAAGGTGGCAGCTGGAGCCCAGCGAGCAAGGGAGCAGGACAGGGGTGGGGGGAAGAGCCAGGCATGGGCTGAGTCCTGGGGGGTCTTGGAAGGTCCTCACCAGGAGTTTAAATGTTTTTCTCAGGGTAGTCAGGAACTGTTGAAGAGTTTAAAAAAATCATTCTAGGTGCAGAACAACTGGGTGCTGGAGGAGCAACTGGGCTATGTCATGTAACGAGGTAAGTGCAGGAGCTCTGGCCTGAGGTGAAAATAGTGGACATGGAGAGAGGTGGCTGAGGCTGAGGTGTATTTTGGAGAGCGAAATGATAAGCTATATCAATGCATTACATGCAGGGATATTTTGTCCTGAGGGAAAGAGATGGATTTGTGCTGAATAATCTACTGAGCTTGGAAAGAAGTTATTTTTTTCAGAACCCGGGATTGAACTTGCCAGGTGAGCACTTATTCTACTGAGCCCTCTCCCCGGCCCCTAAGAAGAGTTTTTTTTTTTTTTTTTTTTTTTTTTGTCTTTCTGAGACAGGGTCTCACTATGCAGTTCAGGCTGGCCTTAAGCTCACTTTGTAGCTCAGGCTGGTCTCGAACTCACAGCAATCCTCCTGCCTCAGCCTCCCGAGTGCTGGGATTACAGGCATGCGCCACCACGCCCGGCTTAAGAAGAGTTTTAAGACACTGAAATTAAAAGTTAAATTTGAATGTGGTTCATCTCAGATACTGAAGCACTGATATCAGGTAAATCCGCTGAAGATACAGATTTGGGCATGCTTTGCATACAGGTGATGCTTGCACGGCCAGGTGACCTAGGAAGAATTACAGAGCCAACAGAAGACGTCCAGAGCTGCACCCCAAGTGACACCTACAGAGAGCCTAGAAAAGGAGGATCCAGCAAAAGAGACAGCGAAATGCCAGGCAGGGGCAGTTGGCAGCAGGGAGGGGTCTGAGAAGTGTGGTGTGACAGGAGTCAAGAGAAGACAGCGCTTTAGGAGGAAGTGTCTACTGCTTCCAAGAGGTGAAATAAGACAGGGACAGAGAGATGGTCATTAACTTGGTCTCTTAAAGGTTATCCTTGAGAAGCATGAGGATCCTGGCTCGCAGCCTCAGAGTATTTCCTCTTTAAGGAACTGACAGTGCTGTCACAGAAGCAAAACTGGTTTTAAGGAGAACTTCATTTGGAGGCTACAGTTAAAAGTCTGGGGGGTAGCTCCGTTACCATGGAAGCCCAGTGTTATTCTATGGAATAACATTACCTCTAGATTTAAGAGCCTCTAGAGGTTGGGTGGTCTAACCTTTCACCTTAGACATGCCACAGTGGCTGACAGATGCTCACATTGGCATGAATATTCCCAGAGATGGAAATTCCTTTCAGGAGGGTCCATTCTGTGGTTGATTGGCTTTGACGAATTAAAAGTAAGGACTTCCACACTTTTACGTTTAGCAGTGTTTATCTGAGCAAAGAACTCTTTGGGAATCTGCAGTACTCAAACTGGAAAAGGCTCAGGCAGCTTGCTAAGCAGCTGCAGTGAGTATCGATAGACACAGAACAAACAGTACAGGGTAGCTGCTCACAGCCCGTTTGCCTAATTAGGGTTTGTCCTGTGAATGGCCAGAGCTCAGTGGCTTACTGTTGGCCCCACTCAACTATTTGTTAGGATTTTTTTCAATTTGTTTACACATTAACTTTGGTAACCTTGGGCCAGGTCTGTTGCTTATTTTGTTTGCAGGTTGCTTTGAAGACATGGAGATTTATCAGGCCAGGATGTTTCGAATGTGCAAATTTTTTTGTGCTTTCTTGCTTTTTTCTTTTCTTCTATCTCTCCACCTGTGGAAGGTGACGTGGGAAATTGAAGAAGTCCAGGCTCTTGTGGGGTGGTGCAGACCTGTAGTCCCAGTGCTCTTTGTGGCTGAGGCAGGAGGATCACCAAGTTCAAACTCAGCCTGGGTTACTTACCCTTTCTACACTTAACTTGGTCTTCTACACTTGATCTTAGCCAAAAGGCTCAGAAGCAAAAACTTATCCTTTCTGAAGAGTACTGGACAATTTTGCTGACCCTCTGTACTCTCCCTCCCCCAAGGAATGGGTATAATCCTAGTACCGTACTGTAGCTGGGTGAGGGTTAAATGAGGTTGTTCTGATAAAGCTCTTGAGCCTGCACCCCACGCATCGCGTGCCATATGTGTTGCTATCACAGGGACTGTCTTAAGCTATCATGGATGGGGAAGGAAAACTACCTTCAAGAGGACAGAGGACCCTCAGTGGCTGTCCTACCTTTCCTCCCTAAAGACAAAAACCCTTCCTAACCTCTGGAGGCAGATAATCTAGCTGGTGAGAACTGAAGGTGCTCACCACAATCTAAGTGGATCAAAATGCCCACAAAGAAGAGAAGAGACAGCAGGTGTGACCCAGTGGTTGGAAAGAGTGAGGGTTCTCCTGCACTTTCTCTCCTGAAGGAAGATGGTATATGGAATGACAGCACTAAGTGTTCAAACAGAAAAAGGGATCATTACCTGAATGGGTAAATACATCTCAAATAATATTATTTTAGGTGATAATTGAAAGTAAGTTTATTTTATTTTATTTTTTGTGGTTCAGAGATCAAACTCAGACCTTGCACTTGCCAGGCAAGCACTTATTCCACTGAGCTATCTCCCCAGCCCCTGAAAATAAAAGTTTACAAGATACATATATTAAAATTAGTATAAAAATTCAAATAGAGGCTGAGGGGATGGCTCAGTAGAATAAACGCTTCGCTGGCACGTGCAAGGGCCTGAGTTCAATCCCTGGTTCTGAAAAAAAAAAAAAAGAGTTCAAGTAGTATAGCATTGCATGAAGTTGGAAGAAACAAAATCCTCATTGAAACTCTTTCCCTCCCAGTTCCCTGCATTTCCAAGTGTTAGGTTTGGTGTGCAGCCTTCCAACCTTATGTACTGTGTTTCTTATTTATTTATTTATTGTATTTTAGGGAAGGGTCTACAGGGTGTTCAGGGTTTCACTACTAGATCAGACGCGTAGTGAGTCTCCTGTTTACAGCTTCCCAAGACCTGGGATTATAGGCATGTGCCACCAGTCTCATTTGCTGTCTCAGCGTGCCCAGGGGCAGGGCCGGCATGGCACACCCGGGGATCGGGGATCGAACCCCAGCCCCTGTGCCTGCTTGTAGGTGCTTTAATCCGCTATTTGGCCGGCCCTTACATTTCTTGCTTACTTTTTGTAGTTCGATATGTGATCTTATGCCTGTAGATTGAGAAACAAAATCTAGTATTCATTCACCCAAACCATCAGAGAGTAACAAAATAAGTAGAATTAATTAGGAATGTATAGCTCAGAATTTGGTTTAAAAATAATTGTTTTATGCCTGAATTATACCATTCATTTCCTCTTCAAGAGATGAGTCCGCAGATTGCAAACTGTCCTTGAAGGAGTACTCCAGGGTCTTGGAAGGGGGTGCCTTTTTTGGATGTTCTCTTCCACAGCTCTGTCATTTGCCTTCTGTGTTCTTATTTGAGCGGCATTGCTTTGAGCTAGGGTTTTATTACTGGACAGCTCCTGTAAAGTGGCAGGTTAAGCGTGGTCCCTAAACAGAGAAGCTTGGGTGGGTGTGTGGGGTGGGGGTGGGGGGACATTCCGGAGGATGACCTTGGAAGTTTTGCTCATGTGGTGCTTTGACCTTTGGTTGGTCCTGTTTCAGGAACTCAGGGGGACTTTCATTTTTTGTTCCTGCTATTAGATTTTGTCAGACTCTGGCTCTTCAGGCAAAGTGCTCCTCTTTAGATTCCTTCTGTATTTGGGAAAAACGATAGGAGGAGCTCTTTGAATGAATTGAGGAGGCAACCACCCTTTGATAATAAATTTTTATTTGTAAGACATTGTGCATAGACTTAGAGGCATTTTACTGTTGTAGATTTTTTAATCTTGTTTTAAAACAAATAGAAAGGAACACGTGAATTTTTTTTTTATCAATCATCAATCTAAATCAAAACCCTTTATATTTTCTAATAATCCTTTATTATCGTACACATTTTCTTTATACCCTAAAAATCAGTTGTATCTCTTCTGATATTACGATAATATAAATTTATTGGTTAGAACATGATTAAAAGCTGTCTTAGATTTAAAGATTTATTTGTGGCTAGAGTTACATCTTTTGGGAAAGCGCCTGTTCAGAGATGCTTCTATTTTATTAATGATCCCTTTTTTATATTTTTTTGTTCTGAATGTTCAAATAATCACCTTCTCAAGGTTTAATGTACTTGCAATATTATTTCATTTAGGTTAATACATTTCAAATGGACGATTCAGGGATTCCCATCTAGTTGATCATAATAAATTATGAAACTTTGCAAGATGGAATCTGGGCAGATGCTGCTGTTACAACTCTGTTTCCTCTGAGGCTTGTGTGTTTTTTTTTTTTTTTTTTTTTGGCAGAACCGGGGATTGAACTCAGGCCCTTGCATTTGCCAGGGAAGCACTTATTCCACTGAACCATTTCCCTGGCCCTGAGGCTAGTGTTTTATATGGGTGTTAGAAACTTTTACTCTTTCCCCATGTGTAGTCCAATCTTTAGATTATTAACATTTTTCTTATCTAATTTTAAAAAGTATGCTAACTTCCTGTTATTTTAGGCTTTTTAAAGATAATGATTTGATAAAAGCTTGTGTCACTTTCTATTTATTTGAAAACCATAAAATTACTATAGGCGGCAAGGGCAAGGAAAAGGTCAAGTATAGACAATTTAGATATTGTATGCAAGGACAAGCCGTTAGAAAAGATTATAACACTCATAAGAAATTTCAGAGAAGCACTGCATGGAGAAAGGACTCCATGCCCGGGAGTGGTGGCGAGGCAGGACTCCAACTGCCAGCCCAGCCTGCAGGGCCTTGCACACCTTACAAGGAAAACAAACTGTGTCTGGATGGTTACATCAAGTTCTGTTTTTTTTTTTTTTTGCAGAACCGTGGACTGAACTCAGGCCAGAGAAGCGCTTACTCCACTGAGCCATCTCTCCGGCCCCAAGTTCTTAAAGTATTTTAAGTGGGAAAGTAATAAGACCTGCATTGAAAAATGAACTGGAAAAGTTTTGGAGAGTAAATTGGAAGGTACAAGCCTGGTGAACACCAAGGAATAAACTAAGGAAACCGAACGCTAACCCCAAGGCTAGGAAAGGTAGCACGTACCTGTAATCCCAGCATCCCGGGAGGCTGAGGGAGGAGGATCACAAGTTTGAGTCCAGGCTGGATACTTTAGTAATTTAGCAAGTTCCTGCCTCAAAAATGTAAAAAGGACCAACGTTGTGGTGTAGCTGAGTGTGAAGGCCCTGTGTTCATTTTCAGCAGCTCCCCTGCCCATAGTTTAACCCTGCTTAAACTAGCAGGGTTAGAGAGACTTGAGAAATATGTGGAGACAGGATTCATAGGACTTGGCTAACTGTGTGGTAGCTTCTATACTCCAGCCATAGAAGAGAGGAAGAATGGACTTCCAGGGCAAGGTGATGGATGGGTAGGCCGAAGTGGAGGCTCCTCTGAGACAGTCAAGAGGCGGTGCTTAATCACTACTGGGAATACTGGGAATCCTGGGACATCAGCAAGAGTCCTGAGCTGGTATCTGGACTGCAGGTCATTAACACAGCGGTTGTCACCGAAGTCTTGGATGTGGGTGAGTTCATTCTGTGAAGGGGGTACAGGCAAGAGGAGGGCCCAGCAATGCCCAAAATGTAAATGTGAGG
>PVKA01050119.1:0-12890 GCA_004027165.1 Ctenomys sociabilis | reverse complement strand
TAGTCTACATTCCCACCAGCAGTGGAGAAGTGTTCCCTTTTCCCCACAACCTCTCCAACATTTGTTGTTGGTTGATTTCCTTATGATAGCCATTCTTTCTGGAGTGAGATGATATCTCAGTGTTGTTTTTATTTGCATTTCACAAATGGCTAGTGATGTGGAGCATTTTTTCATATATTTGTTCGCTTCTTTAATTTCGGGGGAGATGGCTGAGTGGAATAAGTGCTTTCCTGGCAAGTGCAAGGGCTTGAGTTCAATCCCCAGTTCCGCAAAGAAAAAAAAAAAAAAAAAAAAGATTGATTCCTTTCCCTTTCTTTTTTAAAAAATGTTTTTAGTACAGGGTCTACAGGATCTCACTACACAGATTCGATTTGTAGGGATCCTTCCTGGTTTTTGTGTAATCCCTCCCATGTGCTGGGATTATAGGTGTGTACCACCATGCCTAGTCTCAATTGCCAGTCTCAGTGTGCCTAGGGGCAGGGCCAGCATTGCAGGCTAGGAAATCAAAACTCTACCCCCTGCATCTGCCTAAGCAGGTGTTTTAATCTGCTGAGGTATCTGGCCGGCCCTTCCCTTCCCTTCCCTTCCCTTCCCTTCCCTTCCCTTCCCTTCCTTTCCTTTCTCTTCTCCTTCCTTCCTTCCTTTCTATCCATTATTTATTAATAGAAAATAGAATTTTGTTAAGAGAAAATGGTCCTACATGTAGAAACTCTGGATTACATTATATATAATTGAAACTACAAAATTTCCTCTGAAAAAGGTTATACAATTTTCACAGCCTCCTTCAGCAGAAAGATACCTACATATGCAAACCTCTCCAGCAGGATGCATTGTAAGATGTGCAGACATTATCATTCTGTTAGTGAAAACTGCTGTTTCCTTCTGTCACTAATTGCTTTGTTGAAAAAATACTCATAAACCATCAATTTGCTCTTTTTATATGTACAATTCAGTAGGGTTTTTAAAAAAGCGTATTAGATGTTGTACAATCAGCATCCCTACCTATTCTTAGACATTTCATCACTTCCCACTGATTGGCAGTCACTCCCCAGGACCTGAAGTCGCCAGTGTATGTTCAGCCTCTAGGCACTGTTCTGCATAGTGGCATCTTGCAGTATGTGGTCCAGCTTCTCTCACTGAATATACTGCTTTCAAAGCTCACCCAAATTGCACAGTGGTACAGGCTGGCCTTAAGGAACTGGTGATCCTCCTGCCTCAGCCTCCTGAGTTCTGGGATTACAGACATGCACTATGGGACCCAGAATATATTCTGTTTCTCCATTCATCCTCCAGTGAATGTTAGGTTGGTTCCACTTTTCAGCTATTAAGCGTAATGTTGCCATATACACATTTGTGTATGCAGCTTAATGTGGATGCATAGTTTTACTTCCCTTGAGTGTATTCGTAGGGGTGCACTGCTGCAACATCACCAAGACTCCCCTTTAATGTTTTGAAGAATTGTCGAGAAGTTTCCAAAGTTGCTGCACATTTCTACAGTAGTGTCAGCGGTACATCAGGGTTCAGCTCACCCACATCCTCGCCAACAATGACTATTCTCTTCCCGTTTTCTTTTAGCCATTCCACTGAACTTGAGGCTGTGTGCCACTGGGATCTGGAGCTGCGTTCCCCTATGGACCAATCAGGTTAACCCTCCCCATGCGCTCTTCATTTCTATGCCGTCTTTGCAGCAGTGCCACTTAAGTCCTGTGCCTGCTTTAAAAAATTGTGCCATTTGTCTTTTTATTAAGTTGTTAGGGAATCTTTATATATTCTGCACGCAAAGCCTGTATCAGATACGTGATTCCCCGGTGTTCCGTTCTATAGGGTATTGTCTCAGTTACTCTTCTCTCGTTGCTGGGACAAGTAGCCAACACTCAAGATGAAGGAAGGAAAGGCTTGTTTAGCTCACAGTTACTGGAGGTTTCAGTCCACACTCAGCTGGCTCCGAGGCAGAGGGCAGCAGCTCATGGCAGCAAAGGCAGCAAGAGCAAAGGGGAACAGCAGTGGCAACAACGGCAGCAGAGAGCAGGGCGTCTCCCCTCGGTTGCCTGCAGGCTGTCCTCCAGGCTGGGAGCCGCACCCACACCCATCATCTCAGTAGCACTCAAACTCATAATCCCAGCCTTGATCATGAATTAATCCCAAACTCTACAAGTCCCTGCCCCATGACGGCATGAGGCTTTGGGGGGACATCTAGACACAAGCCATAACAGGAATCTTCTACCTTCTTGGTGATGTCTCTTGAAGCTTGAAGTTTCTAATTTTAATTAAGTCCAATTTTTCCATTTTGCCTGTATTTTTAAACCTAAAGGAATCATTTCTAAACCCACAGTAATGAAAATTTACATCTATGTTTTCTTTTAAGAGTTTTTTTTTTCTTCTTAACACTTATGTGTCAATTGTAGATACATTTAAGTTAATTTTTGTATATGGAAGGGTTCTGATTTTATTCTTTTTATTTTTGTTTGTACTTTTTATTATTATTTTTAAAGAATACAAAATAGTGATAGAAGAAAACAGCATTATACATGATACAAGATTTCACTAAACAAAGTAATAGGAATCCAGCAATGGTTGCTGTATTACATGATGCTATGTGCAAATTAGTTTTTCAGATTACCAGATATAAACATATATGTTTGTTTAAAAAAAAATAAGAAATTCAAGAGAGGAAAAAAATTAGTGTAAAAACACAAATTGTAAGCATTAACTGTTCCTTTCTTTTCTTTTTTTTAAATTCATATAATTAGAATTCTTAAAGTAGAAAGGAATAGGCAATAAATATTTAAAGATTTAAAATTTCTGAAGTTAGTTCAGCTTATAATACCACATTTCCAAGAAAAATGAACATTTTGCACAAGAAATTTAAATAAAGTAATACCAAGACACACAAAAATGAAATTGTCCAAAACTTATTGTAAAGAAAAAAATGATTAAAGCATATACATAAAAAAATTAGCTGTGGAAGAACAAAATTAAATAGCATCTTATTCCACATTAGAAAGAAAGAAAAGGACCAAGTGTGTAAGAAACTACACTAATTAAAGGATTGAAAGAAAAAAAGATCTACCCTCTTTGAATTTTATACTTAGCAAACATACCTTTGAAAATTAAAAGTAAAATATTTTCTAGTTATACAAACTTGAAATATTTTAATACCTCCAGACATAGCATATAGGAAATAACAAAGAGCATAATTCAAAAGACAAGAGAAGTTGCAACTTCCCGGATGAACAATAAAGAGCTCTCAAAGTGATAGTTATGCAGGACTATAAAAAATATATTAGATGAACCCTTATTTAAAAGGTCATTGAAGATTTCCATGAAACAGTAGCAATCTTATGTCGGGTTATACATGTATTTTTTTTCATATACATGTGCGTGCATGTGTGTATAAAGTTCAGGGAAGAAGTAATATACAGTCAACAGAAAATAGAAATATATTTTTTAAAGTTTCTAAAACTAGGAGAAGATATATGATGTCTTTTAGATAAATTGTAATTTAAAGATATAGAATAAATCTTAAAACAAAAATTAAGAATAAGTAATATTCAGAAAATTAAATACTAATTAATTTAAAATTAAATGTTTCAAAACAATTGAATTAAGAAAAAGTTTTCATGACAGTAAAGAAATACTAAGAATAAAACATAAGATAAATGCTAGAATGAATAATGAATGATCATCACTTCTGACAGTTTGGGGATAGGATATCACACAAAGTTCTATTGTTTCATGGACATGGATAATGACCACGACACTTATTGGTGGCCAGGTGTCACTTGTGAGACTGAGCTACTGCTATTTCCTTGAAATCCACCCTGTAGTCCCATATGGAATCATGACCCATGCGGTACAAGAGAAGTCCATTTGTAGAGTGTGCTGATGGAAGTATTTTGGTGCTATATACAAAAGAATAACTGAAAAACTATTGTTGTATACCTTTTATTCTCCTGTGTTTGTTTGCCCTCTTTGGTGGGTTCTTTCCATTCTCATTCATGGGGTTGTGATCATTTTGCTCCCTCTCTAGAACATCATTCAGTAGTCTGTGTAGGCTTGGCTTTGTCATCATGAAATTCTTTAGTGTTCTTTGTCATGGAAGTATTTTACTTCTCCATTATACTTGAAAGAGAGTTTTGCAGGGTATATCAGTCTGGGTTGGAATTTATTTTCTTGCAAGACTTGAAGTACTTTGCTCCATGATCTTCTTGACTTGATGGTTTGTGAAGAGAAATCTGCCATTACTCTGCTGGGTTTTCCTTTAAAACGTGATCTGTTTCTTTTCTTTAGTGGCTTTTAGTATACTGTTCCTGTGCTGAATTTCTGGGATCTTGATTATTATATGTCTGGGAGGGGTTTTAATTGGGTTGATATTAACTGGAGTTCTATATGCTTCAGTTCCCTGAATGTCAGATTGTTGCCCCATATTTGGGAAGTTTTCTGCTATTACTTCTGCCCATATCCGTCTTTTATCATTTGTATTGACTCCTTCCTTCTCATTGATGCCTATTAGTCTCACATTGTTCATTTTTGCATCATCTAGCAGGTGTCAAATTATTTTTTCCTGCATCCCAGTTGTTTTTAAGAGATCCTTGCTTAATTTTTCACTGCAATGGTGTCTTTAAAGTCAGAAAGTCTATTTTCACTTTCACTCAAATGGATTTGCCAGCTTGTATATCACTTTGAATCTGGTTCATACATTCTATTTCTTTCCTATATTGCTTATTCAGGGGTTCCATCATTTTTATATTCTGCTCTATTTTTTATCAGTGTATTCTTTAGGAGCATTTAGTACTTCTTTGGTTATAGCTATCACTACGTTTTTTACTTCAGAAATTATTTCTGACCTGATCTCTTCTATATCTTTCTGTGGTTGTTTCTTTACTTCCAACACTATTATTTCAGAGATTTCAGGTGTGTGATTTTCAGTTTCCTCTATGCTAGTGTCTTCTGCATTTGTACTGGGTGGACTCGGGGCCTGAGACTGCTTTTTGTTCCTTCTTTTTGTCCTTTTGTGTACTACTTATTTTTGACCCTTGATGTAGAGCTTAGATAGAGTTATCACCTTAGCACCACGTCTAGATCTACGAAGTTCAGATTCCTCCAGGTGGGTGTGGCTTGGGTCTGGCTGCTGTGCTTCACTTCTTCCTGCTGCAGCCTTGCAGGTGAACCCTTTGTACCACACTGGCAAGATGTTCTGCTCTTGAATCAGCTGGGTGGGTCTTGCCTCCAGCCTCTTTTCATGGAGTTCTACTGCAGGGTTCCATGTGGGTCACTTCAGGATCTGGCGGCTGGGGTGGGGGACCTGCGCTCTGGGTCGATTCAGGGTCTCGCGGCCTGGAGTGATTTTATTTTTAGGTGTGGCTATTATCTCAGCATTTTGTTTTCTTGGTACAAATAAAAAGGAATGCCACTCTACTGTAGTTGCTCGAACTTTTCACCCTTCTTCATAAATTGCCTGCTATTGTTTACTGTTTGGAATACACAAGCAGTGACCTGGTATGTTTTAGCCAGAGATGTTTTTAGTCAGTAGGAGATTAGAAAGCAGTGGATACACAATATTAGTGCACAGCTTCATCTCACATAAACACTCCCACAAAAAGTTCCACAAACAATTGCATCAGCACATACCTGGGAGGCTGAGGCAGCAGTGTCACAGTCTGAAAACCTTAGTGACTTTTTGAGACTGTATTTAAAAAAGTAAAAGGGCTGTGAAGATGTAGCTCAGTGTGAAGGCTCTGGGTTCAGTGTCCAGTACAGCAAACAGATAACTCCTCCATCCCTACCGCAAAAATTGCACACATTATTGCCAAAGCTTGGAAGCAACCCAAAGGCTTTTCATGCAGGTCCCTGAAAAGACTCACTCACTGGGATTACTTGATCCAGGTCAGGGCTGTTAGAGTGGGAATAGCCTTATTCTTGAGGAATTTGTCAAAACAAATAAAGTATAATTATATAAAATAACTGCTTGAGATAACATTACTACCTTAGATAAACGAGCCAAATAAGCCAATTCCTAATTCAGGGCTGGTGAGATAGCTCAGTGGACTAAAGTGCCTGTGTAGGCAAGAGGAGGGACTGTGTTCAATCCCCAGCACCACATGCTGTGCCAGCCCTGCCCCCATGGCGAGCTGAGTGGGCAGAGTCTGGACATAGCGGCACATGCCTGTAATCCCAGCACTGGGGAAGCTGAAAGCAGGAGGATGACTATGAGTCCGAGTTGCAAAGTGAGACCCTGCAACAACCAAACACATAAAAAAGAAAATTCCTAATTCTTCTTTTGAACTTGGATATTCACCTCTCAACTGTGAATGGGCAGAACAAATCCAAGGAACTACACGAAAAGATGGAACTGAAATTGCAAACTCTATCCTCGAGGAAATACTACTAACCTTGGAGTCTGATTTATCTGTGCTGGTTGCTTTTTACAAGGCCAGTGCCCTCTAGAAAGTTATAATGGGACACGGAGTGACTATAATGTAACACACTTCCACGATACAAGCCAAAATGAACATACAAAGCAAAAAATGTGACTATTTTTAAATGAAAGGACAATCAACAGATTCTGAGCTTGACTGATAGGTGTTGGCAGCATTAGCACAGGACTTTAAGACAGCAATTATTAGTAAACTTCATGCAGAAGTAATGGTGAATGCATTTGAGATAAACTGAGTGGTGGAAGAGACAGCAGAGAAGTATAAATGATTCAAAGAAACAAAATGAAAATTTAAATTTGGAAAATAAATGGGTTGAAGTTAAAATTTCACTGACTGGGCACAATAGAATGGAAAAGAAAGAATAAAATTAGCAAATCTAAAAGTTGACCTCTCTTCAAAAAAAAAAAACAAAAACAAAACAAACAAACAAACAAACCCAACACTAATCTGAAGAACAGAGAAAAATGTTATTGAAAAAGAAGACAGAACCAGAGTGAACTATCAAGAAGTGTTAAAAGGTCCGAAATAAGCAGCACTGAGGTCCTAGAAGATCAGAAAAGAGGTCAAGGCAGAAAATATAATGTGAAGAAATAATGGTTGAAAGCGATCTCAGTTTAGTGACGGATGTGCTCACAAAACCTATCCTTAGATGCATTATGATCAAATTGCTGAGATGCAAAGCTGGAAACAACTCTTTAATGCATCTGGAAAAGAGCAAGGTATGTACAGGGGAGCGCTGAGCCGAGTAATTACGGACGTCACGGTAGAAGCCATGGAAAGAAGATGCTTGAAAGACGTATTTTAGATGCCTAGAGACAACAACTTCTGATCCACAGTTCTTCAGGGACAAAGCGACCGTCTAGCAATGGAGATTGACTCAAAGCTGCCTCAGAAGAAGGAAAGTCAAGGAAGTAAAGCCAACTGGCGCACTTGCTTTGCCAGAAAGAGAAAGTAACTGCTCTATGTTGATAAGAAATGGCATACGGAGAAAATTGAATTTGCGTGACTGGAGGCAAAGTAATACTAATTGCTTAGATAATTTTTAAATTTTTTTAATCCAATTAAAAATGCATATATTACTAAAAGCAAAAAGATAGCATTTCTACTGGGGTTGTCAGGGCGAGGAGACGCAAGCTGTGAGCACAGCAACAAACTGCAGGGGCGGTGCCAGAGGACCTAATATCGCTGCAAGTGTTCTCTAGTTTTATTCAGTGGGATATAAAGACAAAGATACATGGAGAGAAACAGACCAAAACAGACATCAGGAATAAACTGGAAGCAGGAGAAAGCTGCATAGGCTGGTGCAGTGTCTCAGCGCAGTATTACTCAAGTAGACGTTAATAGCAATACGATACAAGGGACAGGTCCCAGGGTTGTGGCAATTATACAACACACTTTTTAAAAAGCTTCTCATTTATTTATTTCTGTATTTTAGGAAAAGGTCTAGAGGGTGTTCAGGGTCTCACTACTAGATCGGACTCATAGTGATTCTCTTGTTTACAACCTCCCAAGAGGGAGTGTGCGCCACCATGCCGTCTCAAACGCCCTCTCAGCGCGCCCTGAAACGGGGTGGGCACCGCAGGCCGGGGGATCAAATCCCCTGCCCCTGCCCCTGCCCCTGCTTGCAAGTGCCTTAATCCTCAGAGCTATTTGCCCAGCCCTTTCTGTTTTTATTTTAAAGAGAAAACAATAAAAACAATGATACAGAATTTCAAAACAAGATAATAGATTAACAATGGTTAATATAATGCATGTTGTTATTTTAGAAGTAGTTGCTTAGATTATAAGATGTAGGCATAAACATTGATCAAATAATAGAAGCACAAACTGTTCCTTTCAATGGACTAAGAAATTAGTAGTATAATTATCTTATCTTTTGTTTGTGTGTATATATATATATATATATATATATATTTTTTTTTTTTTTTCTCTTTCTTCTTTCCCCTTTTAAGTAGTCTATGAGCCTAAGATGAAACCAAGGGGAAACTGAAAAATATTTCAATATACGTGACAACAAAAATACAATATATCCAAATTTGTGGGCTGCAACGGAAGCAGTGTTTGGGGTGCGGTCTCTTGAGATACAGACAGCAGGTGTGTGCTTCCGGCCAACACGGACTAAGACAGCTTCTTGATGAGAAGAGTAGGAGCCAAGGACCTCACAGACAGAAAGACAGGTATTGTGAGGAGTAGGTCCTTGGACTTAATTCTACCAAGAAATAAAACAAACACAAGCATTGTGATTGTCTGTATGAACGAGAAAGTCTGCGACCTTCTAAGTGCAATATTAAAAGTGACCAGAAGATGGCGCTGCCCCATAGTCAAAGCTTCTGAGCCTTTTCCGATTTTAGTATTAGTGCGCCCTCGTCTGACTAAAGCAAAAGGTGTGTGTGGTGTACGTTCACTGGCCCAGGAAAGCGGTTGCGGTGCAGAAAACAGACCAGGCAAAGGAGCAGAAAAGGCTGTTTAAGCATGGCCCACTGCCTAAGAGCAGAGGAACCAGGCACTACAGGGATGAGCTGGCTGCGGGAAGCCGGGCCCTAGCCAGGAAATGTGGGGCTGGGGGACCACAACCTCCCAGCCCTCTCGCTTCTCCAGACTACTGTAGCACTGGCCCCAGCACTTGGAGAGACTCAGTGTGGACTCACATCTTAGCATCTTGTTGCCTTTCCGGGTTGAATAAATGGCATTTGGGGAGGCTGTTCATGATTTCTTACTTTCTTGTTACAGAGCTCTGCTCTCCCATCTACCCACCCACCAACCCATCCATCCACCCACCCACCTACCCACTCACCCACCCACGCATCCATCATCATCCTTGTATTTGACCAACGCTTTCCCACCAGCTTCCAGCAAGTAGGTGAGCTTCCAGGCCCCATGCGGGCTGGACTCCAGGTGCCTGTGTCTTCTCTGGAGCCAGCAGGGCGAGGCCCAGATATATTCTGCACAGCTCATGAGGCCAAGCACACCACTGTTTGTGGATGAGGACAGTAGTGGAGAGGAGATTCTGATCGATGAATAGTGGAAGGAGCTTGGTGCTGTCTAGAGAGAAGACATCTCAGGGCCCGGTAAGATCAGGAGTCCCAGGGTATCTGGGTCTGTGACCCTCCAGGGACAGGCTGAAAAAAGCTGCAGCAACGCAGTGGGTTCAGTGATGTGCTCCACTCACAAGGCAAAGGAGAGTCCATTGCCATTGTCTGAGAGCCTGGAATGCGAAATGATCAGGAAAGCGGAGAGGGGAATACACGGGGGCTGCCGCAGAGAAATGTCGAAATCCCCTCACTTTGAGATGCTTTGAGTTTTAAGAGACAGTGAGCAAGGGGTGAAGAAGCACGCTGGAGCTTAGAGCACAGCCACACCTTGACTCGAGTCCTCCACCTTGTCCCGGTGCTGGGACGGTGGCAGGTCATGGGTTGGAGGGATCCTGGATTCCCAGCCACCCAGCAACAGGTAATTGACACTGCCATTCAGAGAATGTTCACTAAGTCCCAGTCCTGTGTGGAGCGAGTGTTCTGTGGTGTGGCCACTGGATTCTTGTAAAGATTCCTAAGACCGTACAACTGATTTCCAGGTGGAATCAGAAATTTTCTGGTTGCTCTTGAACCTATTGTAAAGATCAAAATAGCTGTAATTGTCATGGTGGATCATGGCCTGCATGGCGCAGCGAACACATTCTTTTGAACGTAGCCCAACATTCCGAGTAACTATGCTTCATAGTAAATACGTGACTAATTTGACTTTGGGGGCATTGGATTGATTTTAGAACAGCTCCATGACGATTTTATTGTAAATCACTTAGAAAGAAAAGAAAATAATCTTCCTTTGAAAACTGTGTTTTCTGGTAGTACAATAACCCTTGGGACAATTCCCAGCATCCTTCCCTTGTACTCAAGAAGTGGAAGCCTGCTTGCTCTCCCCCAAGCAGGGACCAGGAAAATCCTGACCTCAGGGTGCCTCCTTCTGGGGAGCTGCTGTGATCTGGTGCAGTGGATACATTCTCTCAAGAGCTGAGGCTGGAAGGCCATTATCTCCCAGGTGTAGAAGGGCTTGACGGCAAGCAAGCATCTCCCCAGGCCTGCTGATGCCCACAGTGGGAGCCATGCCAAGCTGCTAGCTCCTATTGATACTGGGAAGTAAAACTCTCGACCTGACCTGGCTGAGTTCGTGTTCTCTAAAACTGAAGAATGAATTTTAGGAACAAACAGAGGTTGAAGATAAAACTCTATTGGAAAGAAAAGCTTCTGCCAGAGAAGGACAGAAGGGGGACCCGAGCAGGTTGCTCAGGAAGCTGCCTCTTTCCAGGTATTTTTATAGGGCAAAACTATATGGGACTAAGGTAGAGAAGAAGGGGTCTCACGTAAGTGGATGTGGGGTGGGATAAAACTATGGTCAACTAATGGGATGGCAAGCACCATTGCTCAGGTAAGGTTGATTAGGCCCAAGACCAAATGGGGAAGTAAGTCATGTAGTAAGTGGGTATGAAAACAGGAAAGGGTCTCTTCCCCTTGGGGGTTGGGCTAGTGACTCACTTGGGTCTTTTCAGGTGATTGCTACCTATTTAGAATATCAATCCCAGGTGCTACTCTTTTAGCATTTGTTTGGCCTTTAGGTCTGGTTCACAGCAGGAGCCTCTGTCCCTCCCAGAGTTGCAAGACATCTTGTCTCCGTATTATCTCTTTTGAGAGCCTGACCCTGTCTGACTGCCTATAATATTTCTAGCCAGCTCAGCTGCCTACAACACTATCTGCAGTGTACCTGAAAGGAACTGGCTGTCAGCTTCTGAACAGAGGCCCCAGCAGGTCCCACCTTTTCTGGGGATAGCTGTGTGAACATAGGCTCTGGTGTTTCTCCAGAGTTCTACAGTGTCCTAGACGAAGGGCAACGTTGTCAATATGTATTAGTTGCCTTAGCAGTTTATTAGAATATGATGCTAAGCAAAAAGGAAAAAGAAAAATCACAACCACTTATCTTTTTGAAGCCCACAGTCTAATGGAAGGGCATCTGTGGGACAGTCACAGGGGAGATGCCGCATTTCATTTGTAGCAAGTCATGCAGGGGGAGGGCCAGGCCCCGATGGTTTCTCAGAGTGGGGACTGCTATCTGGGAGACAACTGAGAGCTGGGGGAGAACCTCTGTGCTCCCCTCTCAGCTCCATTTTCCTAGTGAGACCCTGCTGGCCTCTGAGTAGATTACAGCCAGGAAGAGACACAAAACCCAGAACTGATCCAGCTCCGTGGATGCCTCTCCAGTCTGCCGGGCTCCCTGCCCCTCACCCACTTCTTCCTCTGCAGGGCTGGAGCAGGCAACCTCCCCAGTGAGGTGGAGCCCAGCTGGAATCCCACACTTTGCAGTACAACTTTCCCCTACTGCTGCACCCTTAGGGAATACTTTATGCAACACTGTGCTGTCTTTTAATTTTAAATTAATGCACACAACTTTATTTCCAATTACATGGGTGGCACTGTTTGTAGAAAATCCAAGCCAAACAAACTATAAAGGAGAAATTAAAATTACTTCAGACTACTTGTAACTTGTGGTTAACATTTCAGCAAGCCTTTTTCAAATCTCTCTTACCCCAGCAGCACTGACACATGGGCCCTGTGGCCTCTTGTCAGATGGACAATTGTCTTCATGCTGCTGAACCCCATGAAGGACTTATGTGGCAGGTCGTGTCCACCATGGGGACAGATGCCTCCAGTGAGCCCCCCTTTCCATGTGGAGAGCACAAGTAGATTTCCAGTTTTTCTTTATTTGTAAAATTGTTAAAATGAAAGCCTTGGCCCAGACAGCTCTGTGTTCTTGTTTACCTCTTATAAGTAAATCAATATATTCTCACTCAATAATTAAACACATCCAGAAGATAATGGCAGGTTTCATTTGGATGAGACCTCACAGTGGACCCTTGTCCTCACGGCCCGTGGCTCCGAACCCTTGGAGCTGTGTCTCTGCTGCTGTCCTCTGGGCTGGGCTGTGGATCCCGGGACTTCACATCATGGTCTCTGCCCTAGGGCCTTCCTGTTACTTGGTAAATCACTTTCTGCTCCTGCTTTGACCATGTGCCGGCGGATGAGGAACGTCACGTGGAGAAATATGAGGAGAAGCACAGGAGGGCCCACCGGAATTCCGGCAGGAGGACCTGGACCCCAGCAAGCAGACCTCGTCCTGGCCTCGGGGCTCCAGGGTCTCCCAGGTCCTGTGGAATTGGGAATCTGGTAGGGCCATGCTCTGGAGGCTCGATGCTTCTGCGATCCTCAGCTTGGTCCTTCTGACGATCCCTGCCTATGGCCTATGCTGCTCTGTTTTCCACACAGCTAACTGGTGAACAAAATCATGATGGGATGGTAATAAAAATATTGTGGAACATGTGAGTTGAACCCAAGGCCTTCACACTGAGCTACATCCCCAGTCTCTCTCTCTTCCTCCTTCCCTCTCTCTCTCCCTCCACATACACAC
>PVKA01050118.1:0-12882 GCA_004027165.1 Ctenomys sociabilis | reverse complement strand
TATTCAAAAGCACAAATGAGGGCATGAAAAATTTCATGAGCATGTTCATCTGAGTACTGCTTGGCTGGACAAGACACTGTGCACTGCTCTACACACGAAACTCACATTTCATAGCCTGTACTGTGTCCCTCAGTTAATTCTTCATTGCAATTTGTGTAACATAATTTATCAAAATGATATTCATCATTTATTTTAATTTTTCTGAGAAAGAAGTAGAAGTGAGAGTTTCTAAACAGGTTAGTAGGACAATTATAACAATTAATACATTGCATATCATTGACTTTGTAGGATGGATTTAAAGTTTAGCATATCAATGATTGATGGAAAATACCTGTTCCATGTTATGTCTAAGGAGCTTGATATTCAGAAAGGTAGTGATGTTAAGCTCAACAGCCCATGTTTTAGGGTAACAATATCATTAAGCTTCTCTTCAGGAGGGTTAACAACATAAGTTTACAAACCAAAAAATTAAAGAAGGGCTACAAGGACCACGAACATTTTGGCCCTAGCCCTTATGACTCAGGACATAAGAGAACCTGTACTGTAACATCGTGTAACTTAGTGGTGTCCCAAATTTTTTGATCAAGAATATTTATCATTTAAATAGGAACCAAGAGGTTCCGAGACAGCTCAACGGCATAAGTGTCTGCCTGGCATGCACAAGGCCCTGAGTTCAATCCCTAGCACCAGGGAAAAAAAATTTGGTAAATGGGAACTAAGTCCTACATAGATGGCAGTTCTGGGGTTGTGCATATAGTTCATTGGACTTGCTTAGGGTACATGAGGCCCTGGTTTTAATCCCCAGCACTGAAATAACCAGTTTCTCTGTGTCTTCCCCATTCTCAGGAAAGCTATACAAATCCAAGTGTCCGTGGTAAAGCTGAGCACCTTCAACACTGCCTGAAACGGAATATTTGTGCCATGAGGAGATACTTGCTAACAAGCTGCTTTGTAGTAAATGTAAAAGAACAGTGAAAAATTATATAATTCATCAATTTTTTTTAAGAATAGCAATTACTATAGGCCTATCAGAGATAGAGCACTGGAAATTAAGCAGGTCATAAACAGCAATATGAAACCAAAATGCAATATTCTTATCTATCAATTTCATTAATCAATCTAAAGGAATCCCCAAAATACCTTCCAGAATAAAACACCTAAAAGTGAACCTCAGCAAACCTTTCTGGTATGCAGCAACTGGGTACAGGCCCACTCTGCCTCTCCTTAAAGCTCATCATTTTAACCGCCTTCACACAGGCTCCCTACAATGTTAGAGAAATATTTGTTTGAAAAACAAAAAGTTTAAGAAACACTTGCTTTTTGATCCCCAGGAGCCAGGATTAAAGGCCCTGTGCCACTATGCTCAGTCTCAACTGCATGCTGGGGCAGGGCCATCTGCGGATGGAAGCCTCTGTGCCTGCTTGCAGGCACTTTAATCCACTGAGCTATTTAGCTGGCCCTAATAGTTGGATGCGTATGTTAGCTCAAATTAACTTTGTTTTACTGTTAGATAAGTGTATGTGTGTGTCACTGAATAATTTCAGTTCAAATGATATGGCATCTCTTTAAAATGGAATACACAAGGAAACAAACCTTTGAGACTTAATGCTTTTGTGTAAAAACTTCTAAATGTATTTGTCAAATGTATCATTTCACTTCTGTTTTTTTTTTTTGGCGGAACCAGGGATTGAACTCAGGCCCTTGGGCTTGCCAGGGAGGTGCTTATTCCACTGAGCCATCTTCCTGGCCCCACTTGTGTTTATTGACCAGAAGATAAATAAGATAATTTTGTAGATACCAGTTTCATTGATTAAATTTAATTCTTAAATTGATTAAATTTTAATTCTTGTCTGTGTTTGAATTAAGACTCCTAAAAGCTATTTCTGAAATTACTAAAACTCAGAAACATATGAATTTTTAGCAGTGTATTTTTTTCCACACTAGTGTTAGTTTACAGACTGTAAAATTCAGTAGGTATGAAGATATAAATATATTTGAGCATGACTTCTCTCTGTGCATTTAATGCCACTCTGAAATATGTTGTATATAAACTGCATATTTTTATTTTGAAGTCTGTGCTCTCTGATTGTCCATTATAGAGAAGTACACTTCCTCAGGAAAGGAAATGATCTAATAGGAGGTGTGGAAGTCAGCTTCCTTCACTGTGACAAATACCAGAGATAATCAAATTTTAAAGAGAGTAAAAAATTTTACTTTTGCTGTGGCTTTAAAAGTTGTAGTTCATGATCAGGGAAACACAATGATTTTATGCCAGGGTCGGGGTCCTTCCCCTGGAAGGATGGTAGGAGCACATGCCAGGAAGCATGTGGTAGAGCAGACTGCTGGCCTCTGGCTGGGGAAGGACAGAGAGACAGGCTCCACCTGTGAGCTCTACAGCACCTCCTTTAACATTTTTTTTTTTTTTTTGGAGTTTTTAAAAATTTACTTTTTATTTTATTGAAGTACAAATATCAATAAGACAGTTTTAAGACACCTGAACAGGACGGATTAGATAAATTAATACACTGCAAACTGTTTTCATAATATTTTGGTATCATAGAAGGTGCATACATGGTACTATACTTACAGACATTACTATGTCTCTTATCAGTAAATTAAGAGTGTAGCTGTTTATGTATCTTATTTTTTATACCTGAATTACATCAAAGATTAAATAATTAATACTTTCTACCTTGTTATTTTCCTAGTGGTTTCCCCTAGTACTAGAAGCCGAAATAATATCCTGTCCAACCAACATTAGTGCAAATCTTGCCTCTCATAGAATTATGTAGAAGCACGGCGTATCTATCCCAACTGTACTGTCCATACACACATCATGATTCTTCCTTTCTATATCCCTTCCTTTGTCTACACCTGTCAAAGATGGGCACTCCATTGTCATTCAACCAATTTAGGTGCCTGAACTCAACGATACAATCCAACACAGTCCAGCATTCCACAACAACTGTGAGTTATTCAAAGAAGTTGTCGACCGTAGCCATTTACAGCTCAATTTATTATTATGGCCCTGCGTAGTATACCTCATTTTTATACTATTCCGCTGGATGGTTAAGACCTAGATAGAGCAAGACCTCTATACCAAAACATGTAGTTTTTGTTTCTGATGAGACCAGTGAAGTCCCCTCAGGGTTTATCTTGTAATTCTGTACCTTATTCTGTAGATCCTTTGTCTGTGTCATCCATGTGGATGAGTCACAGCCAATGCTTGATTTTTTTTTTTTTTTTTTTTTTTGGTGCCAGGGATCAAACTCAGGACCTTGGCATTTGCCAGGCAGGCACTTAATCCACTGTGCTATCTCCCTTGTCCTACATGCAGGCTTGTGAGAGACATTCCAAATCCAAATTACAGCAAGAGTGAGATTGTTCTTACCATTTATTTCTAATAATCTGTGTGTACTTTAATGTTAAATACATACTGTATTTACTGGATATTGTATATATTCCCATCAGTATATCTGTGTGTGTATGTATGTTCTCATAGGACCTCTTCAAGATGTTAAGGGACTTAAATTTACACCAGCAAATCTAAAAACTTGCAGTATCAGGCGCGTGTGGAGTGTGCTTCATAAATATTAGGTGGATTAATAATACAGAAATTCACATTTTATTAATCAGCTATTATGTGGAACTTGGTGTAAATAAGCATCCACTGGTTATATGGAGATAATTATTTTTCCAGATTGAAAAATCTGGAATCTTCTTCAGGCAGAAGAGTGTTACAAATTAATGGTTTCTCTGCATTTAGAAATTTACAATTAATCTTACACTCAGTAAATGTTAGTGGGCCTGAGAACTTAAAAGTGAACAGCAAAATAATTTTGGGTACCTGCTGACATTATTCATGTACATTTCATCAGCAAGTGTTTCTTTAAAAAAAAATGTATTTAGGACAGGGTATACAGGGTCTCACTGCACAACCCGAACTCGTACGTAGTGATCCTTCAGCCTCCCAAAAGCTAGGGTTACAGGTGCCTCGCCACCACGCCCAGTCTCAGTCTCGGCACCCCCCAGGGGGCGGGGCCTGCACCCTTGGGAGGCTGCCAACAGGTGGATCACTCCGAGTCCGATCTAGTAGTGAGACCCTTCCCTGAAATACAAAACAAAAAAATCCAACTATTAAATGTAGAATTTGCTTATCATTAATCCCAAGGATCGGTGACTTACATGCTTAACAGAGAAAGTACACTACTGCATAAAGTAAAGCAGTGTTATACAGATATTCACTGCCCTGTATTTATACTATATTTGAGAACCTCAAATATAATCTGAATTAAGAACTGTATCAGAGGAGAGAAGAAAAGAAAGGAAGATGAAGAAAGGGTGATAAACAGGCAAACAGGTTTATGGTTCCTTGACTTCTGCTGGTTTTTGAATACACAATCTTTATTCCCTCCAAATCTTAAATATATGCCATTTCAATTCTCAGCTGATTCAAAGTAAAAGAGTATTACCTTGAAAATGTAAATTGGTCTGATAAGACAGTAAACCAAAAGTGATACAACTCCAAAGTTAGCTGTCAAATTCCCCAATCTAATTTTCAGATACATTCTATTCCTAAATAAACAATGATTACACACAGAAGTCAAATTTTACAATGTAATTTTTCCATTATACAAATCACTCTATTTTAAAGTCATTACCCTTAATTCCTTTACTTGTAAAAATGTTTTTGTCACATAGAATGACTTCAAAGTGGAAGAAATACAAGTCAGTAATTTCATATATTTCCCATTTCATTGGTACCATAGATAGGCTTGAAATCTAGATTCCTTGATTACATATCAAATGATGCAGAATGCACTGTTTAAAAACATCTCTATTTCACTCTTTGGTAGAGAAAAACAACCACCTCTTCTATAGACAAAATTATATTCCCATAAAATTCCCAGGTTGAAAGCCAAATTTTCAATATGACAAAGTAGAGGATCAATAATGAGGAAATAAAAAAGAAGGAAGGTCAGAGGACAGGACCTTAAGCAACACAGCGGGTGTGACTCTAGGGAGGACAGCTCTCTCACTCACAGAGGACCCTGTGAAGACACCACATGAAGGTAGCATGGCGTGCACAAGCTAGGAAAGGACCCTCACCCAAATGAAGCTGCCAACATCTTACCCCTGAGGCCTTCTAGCCTCCAAAACTGTGATAAAGTAAATATAAACGCCCACTTGCAGTACTTTGGTACAGCAGTCTATGCATGCTAAAGCAACCTCTAATGATGGAGGGTTTGTATAGCCGATGTGGCTTCACTCTATTGATAATCCAGTTAATATCTGATGGCAACCACGATGACCCATTTATAAAAAGAACAGCCTGAAGCCATTTGAGAAAGCTCACCCCCTCATCACTTCTACATGCACGTTACTTCAAGTTAAGCAAATAAATTATCACTTTAAGAAAAGGCAGAACAACTTGAATTATACAATGGTTACATGTAGTACACCTCATTTTGAGAATACAGTAGGCAATGTCAATAGAGAAGTGCTCTAAGTAATCAAAATCAATCAAATTTTCATTCAAAAATAGTATAAAGGGTGAGGAGAATGATCAGCAGTCTAAGCACCTGCTTGGCAAGTGTAAGGATCTGGGTTCAATCCTTGGTCCGCATGCTGTGCTGACCCTGAAATCCTGGGCATGCCGAGCCAGCCACCAAAACTGGGTGCGACGGCACACACCTGTGATCCCAGCGCTAGAGAAAACAGGAGCATCACTACAAGTCTGAGCTGCATAGTGAGACCCTGGACCAAATACATGTGTAAGTTTTTTAAAAAGACGTACTAACAAAAATCTTGAAACAGAAATGATAACTCCTTTTGAAACCAAAGAGCATCTGCTCTACATGATAAAGATAATTTCACTGGCACTATCTCCTGTTTTTTTATCTTGCCTCAAAATTATATATATATATATTTTTTTGCAATTTGATGTTAACTTTATTTGTATTAAGACTATGGATCTTGGCCATCATCCTGCCCTTTGGCTTCTAAACTCTCAGTAGTAGAAGTGAATTATTAAGATTACATAGTTGGTTATATGTTGTTACTAAGATTATAATGACTCCATCTTCAGGAGTAAGGATAGAGCCACTTTCAATTTCTAGTGAAACTGTAGATAGGCATATTTTATGAGTACAGGAATTCCTGAGCCTTGATCACATTTTTAACTGACACATAGAAGATCCTATTTATGGGGCACATGTCATGTTTTGACATGACATGCATTATATGATGTGTAAATCAGAGAAAGCGTACCTAACTCTTCATCTACCATTTCTTTGGGGTGAAAAAATTTCCATTTCCTGAATGTCTCTGTGTTTAGCTTGGCTGCATCGGCACATTCACACAATGACCTCATTTAGTTCTCACAATCTTACAAAATAAAGGTCATTATTCCTCTACGAAGAGAAGAAAACAGTTTCAGAGATTAAATAATCACCCAAATTATTCTAGTTAGAAACACTCATGTCAGAATTCCCCTAAATCCAGAAGCTAAGCTGTCTGCACTCTAACCCTCATATAACGCATGTGTGACTGCCTTTAGTCACACTGTCATGGCCTCTCCACGGCAGGGCTTTCGGCAGCAGCAGTCACTGCATTTAGTTTAGTTTAGTTTAGTTTTGTTTTGTTCTTTTAACCACATCTTACAGAGACACTCATGAAAAAGGACTACAGAACTGCTCTAGAAAGGGGAGAGAATGAGTTCAAAGTGAAGGGAAGTATTTTGAGGAGGATTAATGGCAATACATCTTTTACTGTCAATTTTTTAAAAACTATAATTGTTAACTGTATATTTGATCAACTGTATGGGATCAAATACACACACATTTTTTTTAAAAGACTTAACTGTGCCCCTCTCTCTCAATCTTAGAAAACTATAAACTATCAAACAGAGCAGTGTTTACACACTGATGGATCTTTAATCACTTTCCATGGGTCTTGTTAGCAATGCTTTTTAAACAGCTATATAATTAATCAGATCAATACTGAAAGAAGTGTTCCACATATCTAGCAAATTTCTAAAAGACTTTTATATTAGTACATACTAACACAAGATCACAGGATAGTATTATGATTTTAGGTAGAATAGCATAAGTATCCTAAAGTCTAGAATGATTAGACTTCATAAAGAATGCAGACTTTAGAACTTAAAGGCATGATTCTTAAACTTAAAGGCATTAGGCTACCATTTTATCAGGTATAATTACTGTACTTATTTCTTATGGCAATTACTATAATGATTTCTCCCCTATTTTAGTAAGCTACAGAAATTTGAAGTTCTGTAACCTGTTATTTGAGAATAAATTATTAGGAGCATGTTGATTCTTTTCTTGAACATACTACAGTGTGGTCCATTACAGAGGAATTTTTGTTCATTTTAAAAACTACTTATTAAACAATAATGTCTAAAATTTATACCAGAAACTACTATAAAACTTGTTACAGATTGTATTCCACATAGTGATATCAAAACAATCCAAATCAAGTAATTTTACATGTGAGGCAGATTCATTTACTACAGGACTTTTGAGAATCTTTACATATGCTATATGTACTCTATGAAGTAGTAGATGGTGTTCTGTATCGATCACAGTCCAAACACACACTGCACCTCCCTATTGGCCTTTCTCTACCCCACCCACCTTCCACAGCCCCTTCTATCCTAAAGCACAAGGGGCTCTCTTTGGCTATGCAATATGGGAAGTACTGACGGGTGTCCCTTCTAACATTTTATGTTTCCTCCCTTTAAAACTTACCCATCCCAGAAATATTGAATGAAGAAGACATGAAGTCCAGTCACAGCCTACTCATCAGGAACATCAACAAAATGAGAAATTTCTCCTGACATGTACTGTGCAACTAGGATTTGGGGACCCTATTGATAATGAAGTATAACTCTGCCTAAGCTAACTGATATAACAAGTATCCTCAGTTTAACAGACCCGGCATCTCTTCAAGTAATGTCTTCCAGGAATTAGTTCCTAAATTATTAGTTGGTTTTGTGGAGCACCTTTTCCATTTTTTAATGTAGCAGTACCTTAGTTCAGAAATGCATTTTGCAAACAATTTGGTTCACAGGAGCTTCCCATAGTGTAGTGGTTATCATGTTTGCCTCAGAATTTTGCTCATAAACAGAAGTGCTTGGCAAAATGTTTGTTTGCAAACTTTGTATTAGGAGACAAGCACAACTGCAGCCATCTTTCCCACACAAACACAAACATGGCCATCTTTTCCAAACTCGTACAATAAAGTTTGTGAATCAAGGTAGCATTAGACTGAAGAAGTATACAGTCTTAGCCACCTGCAATTAAGTTTTCTTCTTAACAGTTTTTAGCAATTTGATTTTCTCTGAATTTTTGCTTATAAGAAACTGAGTTTTACTGCAGCAATCAGATTAACATTCAGAAATCACAGATTAAATGACTACTTCCTTGAGACAGATTTCAGAGTAATGTACAATTAACTGGAACATTAAATTAAGGAATAAGTTATTTTCTTGTAAACTGTAAATAGTGTATAAATTTGCTCATTTAAATTTACATGAAGTCTTTAGTCTTATAAATCAGCAGTTCACCAATACAGTAATCTTATTAGTAAATCAGTCATACATTTTATTCCCAGACTGGGAAAATCTATGCATTTAAGTAACCAGTATTTAAACTGATTTTAAATATTATAGTCACACTTTACACAGATAACTTTTTCCTAGACTTTGAAAATAACTGACATATAAAATGACAGAGTTCTAGAGTTTGAAATAGTTTTTCACTTGTATGTATTTTAAAACCTTCACTTTTTCATTATGCGGTTTTTACTTTTATTATGTTAGAAAAACTCCCTAAAGCTTTGACACTGATACATTTTTCAATTAAAGTCAGTGATTGTACAAAATTTGCTTTTGGGAAAATTGTCCAGTAAAATATTTTTTAAGTAACCTCTACCCAAGACTTAAATAAATTTACTTTCATTAATACCTACTGCTATGAAAAAAACAAATCAAGAGACTTTGGAAAGTTATTTTTAAACATCTCATGATTTTAAAAGAAGATTTACCTTACTTGATAATGAAGATTAAAACGTCACTTAAAAATATATATGTCACACTTCCTTGACCAGTGTGTAAGGTGAATCCATCGAGCTTCAGAAAAATGCTAGCCTAGCTCCAACTGCACACAGTCTCCGACGGCCCCACTACTTGTAAGGAAGGAAGAGAGAAGCGCCATCAGCGAGCGCAGCTCTTACCAGTCAAGTCAAGGCTTTCCATTGTGCTTCAATGGAACATCAGAACTTCCAGCTTCTGTGATGCTGTAGGATTCTGTGAAAGACACAACGGAAAATGGTTATCTTGGAGAGCCATAAGGCCTTTCAAGCAAAGCTGATGCTCAGTCTCCTTTAGCAAAATAATCTCCCAGTAAAATGAACTGACAGCCAAGCAACCCAAATCAGGCAAATATCTCAATGTTAACCTATGATAACACTATTTTGAGAATGTGGTGCTATTATTGTCTATAAAAAAAAAAAAGTAACTAAAAATTACTCAACATAAAGCATGGAATTAAAGTTACACAGACTAAAAGAATTAGGTTACTTTTTTGGTCTTCTGGCTAAATTAAATGTAGAAACACAAGCAAATCCTTTGAGAAAATAGAGGATTAAATTAACATCCTTGGTAAATTCAAGTTATTTTAAGTGGTTGGTTCAACTCAGTGAGAAAAACTATGATGTAGACATTAATTATAATTTCTCTTTTAAATGTTTGAAAATACTGAAAGAAGCAAGACAATAAAAATGAACAAGAAAACAGCCAGGAAGGGTAGGAAAAATATAGATAAAAGTCTTAACAGGGCTAAGGGAGATAGTTCAGTGGAATAAGTGCTTGTCTGGCAAGCACAGGGTCCTGAGTTTGGTCCCTGGTACCACAAAAAAAAAAAAAAGTTACAACAACAACCACAAAATCTTAAATATAAAGAACTAAAAAAAAAAATACAGGAAAGATATAAAAACAGTTACACTCTCTTAATTTACTGATAAGAGACATACGGTATAATAATGTCTGTAAGTATAATATCATGTATGCACCTTCTATGATACCAAAACATTATGAAAGCAGTTTGCAATGTTAGAAGAGAAAGATCTACCTTTTTTTTTTTTTTTTAAATGTATTTGGTTGTTACAGAATCTTACTACACAGCTCAGACTCATGGCGATCCTCTTGTTTTCAGCCTCCCCAGTGCTGGGATAATAGGGGTACACCACCACTCCTGGACTCTGTGTCCCACTCAACATGTGGTGTTAAGGATTGAACCGCGGTCCCTGTGCTTGCCTAAGCTTCCCTAAACAGACGCTTTAGTCCACTGAGCTATTTCTCTGGGTCCCTTGAGTTAATTTTTTTGGTTTAAAAATCTGTTGATCCTTTAGTTTAAGAGGTGAGCATATGCTATTTAAGAAATGAAATATACTCACTCTTCCTATATATTAAGTTCTTTAAGGAATTCAAAAATATACTCTTGATGATCTTCAGATAGCCTCACAGATTTCTATAATGAAAATATAGTTTAAAAGACCACAATTATACCTTACTCTGATTACTGTTCAGTAATATAAAATGATGCATTAAAATGGGAAAGTGGGAGATAAGACTGACTATGCTGTAGCCAATATGGGTTTTTACTATCTTAAGAAAACAAACAAATCATGGTAGATTTAAGAAAAAGGGATCGGCCACAAAGCAGCAGTCACTGTCCATGCTGAAGGATCTGCCTGAGACAGGCTCCCTTTCAATTCACAGAGAGCCAAATCTGTAGACTTGAGGTTTTATCTGCCCTTTCAAGAGCCTATGAGTAGCTTCAGAAAAGCAAGTCCAATGTAAGTTGCACTGCATTTATATTACAAGCATTTCACACAAGTTTGCATTTTGATGGACCAGGGCTGTGAGGTGAGCTGCAAGAAGGTATGCTGGGCAACCCCCACCCCTGTGCCATCTGGTGCCTACCCACATTCTCAGGGTACGCCCCTACCCCCCACTCCCCACTGCTTTCATCCCTTATCCCAATAATCTTGGAATCCTGACTCTATGATTAGCTTACTCTGCTAAATAAAACCTTCCTTTTCACCTGAACACTCTGTAGACCCTTCCCTAAAATACCCCCCCAAAAAAAGAAAGAAAAAAACACACACACACACACCTTTCTTTTCCCTTTCCAAGGTTCCTATTTGCCACCCATGACACTTTCCCATAGTTCTGGCCTGCCTGGACCTGGTATAGTTCAAAATTCCCTTTGAGAAATTTCATACATAGAGGGAGGTGGAACAGGCATCTCTTTAAAAACCCTATGATTTACCTGTTATCACAAATAAGGCGGGGCAACCCACTCGGGCCCCCCTTCTGTCCCTCTCCGATAGAAGCTTTTCTTTCCAATAAAGTTTTACAAAAAAAAAAAAAAAATAGGGCATCTGAAAAACCTATCTTAAAGATGTGCCCTAAGTACTCACTAAAATACACTGAAACAACTGGCTGCCTAACACAGCTCACTCAGCATCCTTGGGGTGCAATGCTTTGAGAAGCTCATTACAGTTTAAAAAAAAAAAAAAAAAGAGGGTGATGAGGAGAGATGTCCTTCTTATAGTGAAGCACACTCGTAGCTAGTGATAATGCCCAGCATTGCACTCAAAGGCTCATCATCGCAAAAATCCACTTCCATGCCAAAATTGTGTCTCACTCCCTGATGTCACTACTACTTAGCACAGTAGGGACTCCAAGGTAACCATGTATCTACTTACATGGAAGCGTATTTCACCTCCATGAATAACTGCTTTTCTGGTGTTTTCATCCATTTTCTAGGTAATACATTAAGCTTTAACTAACTCATTTTCATAGATACTCCTTATTCAATCAAGCACAATGAAAGTGATTATGGACTACAGAACAATTACATTCAAATAAAAAAAAAACATGGTGAATATAACGTAATACATAAGATAGACATTTCTTTAAGGTACAAGAACAAAAATAACCATATTACTAGTGAATAGATTCTTTTCCCTTTTCCTCTGAAATACAATACTAACGCTTTTACACTTCAAAAAGGAGGGGAACCTGAGAAAGCAAGTTTTATATTCTTTGTCTCAATGTTTATGCTCTGAAGAGATCTGGATTTCTAACCTACGAGTCAGCGTGACCTCTAGAGGCAGCACAAGTCCAGATCACAGACTAGAAGTTCTAGTGACTGCAGTGCCATTCAGTCTTCCTCAGGCCTCCTCAACAACATGTGTGCCAATTTCTACTTTACAATGCCCATTTCCTTACAAAGATATTTCCTGTTTTAAAACTTTATGTGAACGCAATTCTTGTTTGTTTCAACTCATTCCTTTATATGTTTGTCTGTACTGTAAATTAACTTAAATGCAAAGGTTTTCTTACTAAGATATTTCCTATTTTAAAATTTCTTTATGTGAACCCAATACTTATGTATTCCTTTAATTCACTATCTTATATTTGGACATATTTATAAATGAAATACAAACTGCAAGCTTGGCTATGAAATAACATTAAAAACAATGTCATGTTTACAGTAATTTCTGAATAGTTCCTTCAAATGCACTGAACAATTTTATAGTACTGTAAATGATACTGTTATATTAGCTGATTTGAAGTTTTAGCCAATGAATGACATGCTTCAAGTCATTTGGTCCACCACAGGCCAGGACCAGAAATGACAATATTTCTAACTAAATTACTTAATAAAATATCTTCATAAAGTTTACTCCTGGAATACATATCTGCATGTGCATGCATGTGCACACTGTGTGTGAAATTTGCAACTTCAAGCATGAATAAAATATTATTTGTTAAAATCCCTTACCTGA
>PVKA01050117.1:0-12862 GCA_004027165.1 Ctenomys sociabilis | reverse complement strand
AGTACCCTGGTAGTATCTAGAGAAAATTTGTCAGGTGGTGCAAGGACTCGGTTCGATCCCCACTACTGCATGCTGTGCCAGCTACATACTGAGACATTCTACCAAATACCTAAATTTAAATAAAATAAATTAAAATTTGGGGACTGTTCGGTTCTTTGTATAGACAGGATGTGGTGGCGCATGCCTGTAATCCCAGCACTGGGGAGGCTGAAAGCAGGAACCTCACTATGAGTCCAAGCTGCCTAGTGAGACCCTGTACCAAATACATAAAAAGCAAAACAAAACAAAACAAAAAAGTCACCACAGTTGCGTGGAGGCTTCACCGCCCTTGAGGGCCAGCAGATGGTTTATGTTGCCAATGTCCATTTACCTCTTGGGCTGGGAAGCTCCTTACGGTCTTCGAAGAAGGGCCCTGGCTTTCAGGGGTGGCTTCCTCGGTGCCTGAGAGTACTGGGCTCTGGGTGCTGCTGCGCACTAATTTTCTTATTTGGGCCCCAGGGTAGACGGGTGAGGGAGCTTGTTCCCATGCAGTACAGCTGAAGCAGCAGTTGGTAGCATCAGGAATCAAACCACGGAGCTGTTAACCCAGTGGGGAAGCTCCTGGTTTCATGTCCTGCGGCCCTTTCCCTTCTCCCACTTAGTCGGTGAACAGGGCCCAGGCTTTTCCTGCAGCGTGATTGACTGATGATTAAATTTAGGGGATATAGCTTATTGGCGAGGTGGGGGCCTCCATCTTCTGACCAAATTAGATTTCTTCCTACCGTGTGCGGTCAGAGAAAACAAGAAATCCTGTTCATGTGTAAGCCCAGACGTGAAACTGTTGCTCTGAAACTCAGGATCATTTAACTCGGGGAAAAAGTAAAATGGAACATGACCTAGCAAGGCATTTTACGCACTGCTTCAAGTTACACACTCAGGAAATTGCACGCATATGTCTGTGAGCACCGACCCCGAGTTTCGAGTGCGGTGGCTTTACACCTTCTCTCCACATGCAGGATTTTTATAGCCAGCAAATAGACAGGACTCGGGGGTTTATGAAAAGACTTATATGCATAACATATGCTTCTCTTTATAGAAAATAATCTCTTGGCCTGTTAAAAACATCTGGGTTTTAAAGTGGCCGTGGAATAATTTTATTTGACCCTTCGGTCTTGCAGTTTTCTGCCTTTCCTTTTCAGAGCATCGTGGCACTTTGGAGGGGCTTCCTTTTGAATTCTAGAGATGCGTTTGGAGTAAGGAAAAGGAGCGCCTCTGTATTTTAGTCGATTCTGTGAAGATAGATCATTTACAAACCCTGGGATGTAGGTGTTGGAAGGTGCATGGGAGACTATGTTTAAATGAGTAGCTCTGTGTTCTGAGGTGCGTTTTTTCAGGACAGCAGCCTAGCAAGATTCCTTGCTCTGGGCCAGAGCAATAGCTCAGTGGAATAAGTGCTTCCCTGGCAAGCATAAGGACCTGAGTTCAATCCCCGGTTCCGTAAAAAACAAACAAACAAACAAACAAACAAACAAACAAACCAAAGATTCCTTGCTCCTAGAAATACATGCTTTTGGGAAATGACTGTGGAATAAGTTGGGGGCAAATCTGCAGTTTCCTTGATCTTAGATGCCGTTTGAGGGAGATGGTTTCAGTTAGTACAAAGTTACTTGACATGGGGTTCACCTTCTCCTTTCAAAACCCACTTTACATTCATACTTCTATAAATTTGTACTAGAACTTACCACAATGCTTGATTTTGTATTTTACTTTCATCTTGGATGTGTCTTAAGTTCTGCAATCATGTGTCTCCTGCAGGCTTTTTTTTTTTTTTAAACTCTAAAGGCTCAGAAATTAGAGATCTCTACAGAAATAAGCTAATCTTAGCAGAAATAAGGAATCCATGGCAAGGTCTGTGGCTGACTGTGGTGAAGAGGGGGCTGAGGACACCTTGCTGAAGCAGGTGGCACCTTGGCACATGGAGTATTTTATCTTTTGAAATTCTGCATCATCCCCACTGTTTTCCTTTTTTATTCTCTTGAAAACAAACAAAAAACCCCAAACCAAACAAGCAGATATATATTTTGACAGAGTACACTTTGACAGAAATTGCACTCTAATTTGGCCACATGTCAGGTGCTGTAGGATCAGGTCTCAAGTGTCCCATGCTCACCAAGGGAACTCTGTCACGGTGAACACTCTTTTTTTAAACTTTTTTTTTTTTTTCTTTTTGGCGGAACTGGAGTTTGAACTCAGCCCTCATGTTTGCCCCGCAAGTGCTTATTCTACTGAGCCATCTCCCCGGCCCTGCAGTGAGCACTCAAAAGGCATGCCTCCTGCTTCCTCACTGAGGGAGGCACGGCAGTCGCCCCGAAGCCTGCAGTGCCATATGCACTGTCACATACACTTAGGCAGGGGATGTAGCTCAGAGGCACAGTGCCTGCCTGGCAAGCATGAGGCCCTGGGTTCAATTTCCTGTACAGCTGCATATACTCAGGTGTGGTAACACTTTGAAAACTGTCGATGTCTAGAGTAACAGGAAGAAATATCAATGTCAGGTAAACTGAGGGAATTATTTGTACTTCAAAGGAATCATTTGCCTTACAAAGAGGTTTCTTAGCATTCCTTAACAGTTAAGAGGTTATTTACAGAAAACGAACTGGGGAGTAAAGCCAGAGGAATGTACACTGCATCACACTGGGACCAGGGAGAGAGCCTGGCAAGCGCAAGAGCCTGAGTTCAATCTCAGATTCCGCTAAAAAAAAAAAAAAAAAAAAAAAAAAAAAAAGTATTAAAGCAATAGATCAGACACGCAGGTTTCTGAAGTGAGTGTCTAAGCCAATAACTAGTTTTTTAAAAATCTTTTTTTGTTGGTAGTTGTTTTTTGGGTGAGTTTTATTTTTTGGTTTTTGGTGCAGAGGACTGAACCCAGGGCTTCCAGCTTTCTAGGCAAGGATTCTATGGCTGAGCCAAATTCTCAGCCCCTAGACTATTTTTAAAGTTCAATCCATATCTGTGCAATGCTGAAGGGAAGATGCAACTCTAAGTATAAATCTACTTTATTATTGTTAAAGAAAACAGAAGTTTCACTGAGACTTAAAACCTGCTCTGTGAGGTGACAGTATCTTTTTTTTTTGTGGAATCAGGGATTGAACTCAGGACCTTGTACTTGCCAGGCAAGCGCTTATTCTACTGAGCCATCTCCCCAGCCCCAAGGTGACAGTATCTTGATGTCACCAATGTGGGAGAAGAGGGCTACTGAGCACACTGACTCTGGGACAGTGTATACACTTAGGTAACTTTTGGCTGGCTATAAACTTTTGCTGACACTTCCTTCTAATAAAATCTCTTTTTTGACGCACATGGGCCCCTGTCATAAAAGCGGAGGGGAATGTTAGCGTACTGCTGTGATTATTCAGGAGTAAACTCGTCTTGTCATTTCTAGGAGGGCCTCTTTAGACAAATGAAATATGAAAGCACCTTAAAGGTACTGGCTTCCTTGTTGGGGAGGACAGGGAAACACTCTGATCTTGATTTAAAACAAATTGTATTTTAAAGAGAATACAAAATGGTAAAAAAGTGCACACCTGTAATCCCAACTCTTGGGAGGCTGTAAACAGGTGGATTACCACAAATCTGCTTTAGTAGTGAGACCTTGATCACCCTGTAGATCCCCCCTATAATACAAAAAAAAAGATGAAACAAATAGAAATAATACAGGATTTCACTAAACACAATAATAGCAATTCAACTAAGGTCACTGTATTACATAATGTTATCTTCATATTAGTTGTTTAGATTAATAGCTGTAACATGCAACATTGGTTAAAAAAGTTATAAGAAATTAAAAAGGAGAAAGGAAAAAAATGAAGCATTAATTGCTCCTTTCAATAGACCTGATTTTCATATTTTTGTAGCACTATTTTCTTTTTTTTTTTTTTTTTGGCAGAACCAGGGATTGAACTCAGACCTCTGTGCTTGCCAGGCCAGCACTTATTCTACTGAGCCATCTCCCTGGCCCCTGTAGCACTATTTTCACACTGTTTCCAGTCTAAAGTTCTCTTTAGACTTTTAAAGTATGAAATGCACCTGCTTCCAAGTGATTGGACCTGCAGGGCACTTACTGCATCTACAGTCTGAGACCCTCAGATGAACCCAACTTTATTTAAGCCAATCAAATAAATGCTGAAAATCTTAATGAAAGGAAGCTAGAAGTTATTGACTTATTTCCCACTTTATTGAGTTTCTGACACTGTTGCCTGAACAATACTCAATGGCTTAATTTAATTTGCTTTTTTCCCCCTGGGGGATAGGCAGGAAAGACAGACATAAGAACCCCTTAAAGCTATACAGACATGCAGAAAATTAGAATGTAGAATGAGAAATCTGAGGTAATTGTACTCAAAATTCTTAGTGGATGTTCCAAAGGGACTGAGTACTGTTATAAACTTACCTGAGATTATAAATACTATAAGAAATAGGTGTTGAAAAAGTGACTTCAAAAGTGGGGCCTCTAGCCTTTCAACATCAGTGAGGACTCAGGACATAGGAGAACGTGTACTGTAACATTCTATAACTCAGTAATGTCGTAAATTTTCTGATCAAGAAGATTATGGGGCCACAGAGGAAAGTGATTGACGACATAGAGTGTACCTAAGGAGAGCCAGGACAGAAAACATTTTCTCAGGCTTTCACAGAGAGCAAATTGGCTAAGCAATGGCTGTGACTCATCCACATGGCTGACACTGACAAAGGAGCTACAAACTGAAGTAGAGGATTTCAGGGTAACTCCTAAGGGCATTTGACTGACTTTGTCAAATATAAAAGTTACATTTCTTGTCATATACATCTTGCTTTATCTTGGTCTTAACCACCCAGCAGAAAGATATAAAAATGGGGTATAAAAAGTAAAGCCATATTAATATGCTGAGCTGTAAAAGGCTCAAGTCAACAACATCTGACATTGCCAGTCCTGCGGGTAACCCATATGCACTACTGGACTGTATTGGATTATTTTGCTGAGTTTACACACCTACAATATATAAATGGCAATGAAATATCCATCTTTGACAAAACTACACAAAAAAGGGATATAAATGAAGGACTATTTTGTATCTCTACATACAAAATAGGCTAGATATATCGCTACTTTCTCTTAATTCAGTGAGAAGAAAGATTTGTACTAACGGTGTTTGGACAGGGTATTATGTCTGCATCTTGTACCATGAATAACTACTACAAAGACAACAATATGTAATGTGTTAATTATTGAAACTATCCTACTAATTGGTTTGACTTTTTTTTTTTTTTGGTGGAACTGGGGATTGAACTCAGGCCCTTGCACTTGCCAGGGAAGCGCCTATTCCACTGAGCCATCTCCCTGGCCCGTACTAATTGGTTCTGAAACTGACTCATTGCTATTTGTTTCTCAATAAAATTAATAAAAAAAAAAAGTTTAGTGTATCAACGATTGATGGAAAATGCCTATTTCATGTTATATCTAAGGTGTTTTATACTTTTAAGAATTATTTATTTTCTTTCTTTCTTTTTTTTTTTTTTTTTTTTTTTTTTTTTTTTTTTTTTTTTTTTTTTTTTTTTTTTTTTTTTTTTTTTTTTTTTTTTTTTTTTTTTTTTTTTTTTTTGTGGTACAGGGATTGAACTTGAGACCTGTGCTTGCCAGGCAGGCATTTATGGTGCTGAACTACATCCCCAGCCCTAGAAGTATCTCTATTGAAGAAGTGTTAACTTTAATTTTTAGGGTTTTATTATGTTAAAAAATGTGTCCTTAACAGGGAAATAAAATGGCAATAAAATGTAATATTACATTTTTTTGTGTGTGTGGAACCGGGGATTGAACTCAGGCCCTTGCACTTGCCAGGGAAGCATTTATTACACTGAGCCATCTTCCTGGCCCCTACATTTTTAATATGTAGTGAGTATGTAGAATAAACAACATTTAAAAACAAAAAAAAGTAGGGCCTAGGAAGAAAGGGTCCAACCTGCCCAGGAACCAGGAAGAGCCTCTTGTATTCTTAAAAAGTCACAGAAGCCATTTCACCCTCATGGTAGTGATTAAATGTATGGGCTCTATAGCCAGGGCACTGGGATTTCAGCCTTCACGGAGCCACTTTCTAGCTCTGTGACCTTAGGTAGTGCTGTGGTTTGGATCTTGAATGTCACTCAAAGGTCTATGTGTTAAAGCCTATGCCCCCAAGGTGGTCCTTTGGAAACGTGGAGGAACCTTTCAGTGTGGAAATAACAAGGTAGAAAGTATTAATTATTGAATCTGTGATATAATTCAGGTATAAAAAATAAGATAAGTAAACAGCTATACTCTCTTAATTTACTGATAAGAGACATCTGCTATAATAATGTCTGTAAGTATAATATCATGTATGCACCTTGTACGATACCAAAACGTTACGAGAACAATTCGCCATATATTAATTTATCGAATCTGTCCTGTTAATATGTCTTGAAACTGTCTCATTGATATTTGTACTTCAATAAAATGAAAAAAAAAAAAAAAGAAAAAAAAAGTGTGAGACCTTGGGGCAGGTCCTCAGGTCCCTGGGAATCTTCTTGAAGGGGATTCTGTGACTCACTCCATTGTCTTCTTTTCTCTTTCCTTTTCTAGGTGAATGGTTTTGTTCTGCCTCAGTGTGCTGCTTGTGCCAAAGCCACCGGGCCAACCAGAAACTACGACTGCAGCTGTGAGCCAACATCAACTTACGCCACTCATCAAGTGATCAGTGGAATCATGCGGCATAGTGATGGAGAGCTGACTAACACAGGCAGGGCGCGGCGTGTTCCTGAGAAGTAGGTACAGGGAGCTGGATGTGGTGGTGCATGCCTATAGCCCCCATAGACAGAAGGATCATAAGTTTGAGGGCAGCGTGGGTTGCCTTGTGAGTTCAAGGCCAGCATGACTTATATATTGAGAGCCGGTCTCAAAGAAGAAAACCAAACCAAACAAACTATAGGCACAAGGATGGTCGCCTACCTGCTCAGTCTGTTGTGAGGGCGAAACGGATAAATGCATGTGAGGTGTGTAGAAGAGTGCCTGGCACTTAGTAAGGAGATGCTTAGGAAATGTTGGGAATGATCATTTTTGAGAATTCGATTTTTTCAGAGCTCAATGTTCTCATTTGTGTGAGAGTAGATCTTTCTGAGCTTGTATGGATAAGGTGAACAAAAAAGAATTGCTTTGAATGAACTTTCTGTAGGGAAGAAAAAAAACCAAAAATCACAGGACAAGAGCAAAATAAAATGTATCAGAAGTCACTTTGATTTTTCTTCTTCTGGTTCCAGGCTCTTGGCAGCTATGGTTTATAGTACAGTTATGGGCAAGCCCAAGAACCACACCACCTATAAGCAGTCCTGAAAATGGCACAGAAATGGCATCAGGAAACCTCAGTCACAAAGATACAAATCTCAGAGGGGGTAGATCCCAAGTTCCTTAGGAACATGTATTTTGCCAAGAAGTACAAGAAGGGCTTCAAGAAGATGCAAGCAAACAATGCCAAGGCCATGAGTGCACACACTGAGGCCATCAAGGCCTCATCAAGCCCAAGAAGGTCAAGCCCAAGAGCATCCCCAAGGGAGTAAACTGCAGGCTTGCTCAACTTGCCTATATTGTCCACCCCAAGCTTGGGAAGCATATCTGTGCCCGAACTGCCAAGGGTCACAGGCCTTGATGGCCAAAGGCCCAGGCTCCAGCCAAAACCCAGGTTCTAGGTTCTGCTCCAGCCAAGGCCCAGGCCCCAGCTTCTGCTCCAGCCCAGGCCCCCAGAGGTGCCCAGGCACCTGTGAAGGCTCCATAGTAAAAGCCTCCTATCTGCTGATTTAAAAACAGAAGGATTGGTGTGACCCTTGGGGTGCCATCTGTGGGGGGCTGGTGTCCTCCTATGTTCTTTGCACAAATAAACCTGAGGCAGGATTTTGTTTTTAAAAGATCACTTTGGCCCTGATAATATGATGGAAGTCTCTCTGACCTAATGCTGTAGACTTGGAAATATAAAGAAATATAGATAGTCCAGGGAGAGGCTCAGTAGAATGAGTGCTTCTCTGGCAAGTGCAAGGGCCTGAGTTCAAGTCCTAGCTCCACAAAAAAAAAAAAAAAAAAAAAAGAAAGAAAAAGAAAAAAAATGGAAACAAAATATAGATGCCAAACAAAGAGGGAAGTCCTTCCTGCTGTCTAATATCACTCTTATTCTACAAAAACAAATTCTTCAATATGGAAGAAGTTACCTTAGCCCAAGGCCGTTGCTTTAAATCCAGTCTGTGTGTGAGTGGGAAAGCTGCCTGCACTGCCATTTGTTTTTTTGCCCCTTGACTAAGGTACAGTTTCATCGTGGACCTTCCAATCTATATACCAAGGTTTGGGACATATTGCTTTTAAGGGCAAGAAGATCTTTTTTGTTATGTACAATGTCTACAGGGGCTCACTACACACCTCGGACTTGTAGTGATTCTCCTGTTTTCAGCTTCCCAAGCACGGAGATTACAGTTGTGCACCACCATGCCCAGTCTCAATCACTGGCTCAGTGTGCCCCAGGGACGGGACTGGCATGGCATGTAGCTCCATGCCTGAGCAGGAGCTTTAATCTGCTGAGCTATTGGCTGGCCCAAGAGGATCTTAATGTACAGAGGACGGGAGCAAGAATAAGGGAAACCACTTTAGCAAAGGCATAAGCATCAGGGTAAGTGAGGAGAGTGGCTTCTTTAGTCAAATCCCAATCCCTAGGGGTCTGAGGAAACTACACATGTTTTCTACTTCCATAAACTCTCATGCAGTCATGTAATGCTTGTCACCCTGTGGCTGTGCCTTTTGGGGCACAAGGTTTCCAGGTTAAGTGGGCAGGGCCAGAGAGAAGTGGAGTTGGCTGCCAGCTGCTTCAATCTGGAAATGATGTGTTTGGTGAACAGAAACCCTCGGTCCTGCTTTTTCCGGGCTGGGGAGTGTGGATGCTCTGGTGGGTGTTGGCGAGGGGCCACAGGAACTGCCACAGTGGGAAGGCAGGAGGACAGCACTCATTCTGGGATTGCAACAAGCTTGGAAGGGAGATGGGGAGGCAGGAGCTAGCAAACCAACCAGATGGGCATAGTGTCGCTCCAGGAATGCCAGCACTCTGGGAGGCTGAGGCCAGGGGATTGTGAATGCCTGTGCAGCCTGGGGAACTTGGCAACTGTATCAAGCTGAAAAATAAGAAAGGCTGGGGCTAGGGCTCAGAGTGAAGGCTTTGAGTTCAATTCTCAATACTGAAAAACAAAAAAGTTACAATAACTTAGGGAAGAACTGAAATTAATTCTAGGTCAAAAAGTTTAAGCAGTGGTGTGATGCGTTTTCTTTTTTAGGTAGGGACATTTAGCAGCTAGACTTTTTTTTTTTCCTGTACTGTGAATTGAACCTAGGGCCTTCTCACTGAGCTATATCTTTGGCCTTTAATTCTTTTTAAAAATTTTATTATAAGCCTTCTTTTGTCATTGTTGAGAGGTTCTTGCTATGTAGTCCAGGCTGACCTCAAAGTCGCGGTGGTCCCCTTGCTTGCCTTGGCCTCTGAGATTACAGATGTTTTTATTTTAGAAGGAGAAAAAAGTTGTAATCCAGCATGGCCAGTGTACCTAAGATAGTAGTTTGATTTAATATAATTGATGTTTTATATGCTTTTTGGCCTGTTAGTCTGGCTGGTTATTCACGTGTGTTCATGATAAGTTGATAGACTTATAAAATCAGTCAGTCAATCAGTCAATTGATCTGATATGGGCAAAAAGAAAAAAATGCAAGTGAGGGTTGAGAGAAAGAGGAGAAAGCAAAGAATTGAACTGTATTGTGTATATTATGCCAGTTTCTACAAGGAACAGAACCATTATGTACTGCAAAAATGTGTTAATTAAAATAAAAATCTGGGGCTGGGGGGATGGCTCAGTGGAATAAGTGCTTCCCTGCCAAGTGCAAGAGCCCAAGTTTAATACCTGGTTCTGAAAAAAAATTGAAATCTATATAGTTTGAGTCTAAGTTACTAAGTTGCCCAGTTGGGCATGAACTCACAATCCTCCTGCCTCAGGCTCTCCGAGTGCTGGAATTACAGTGGCTGGATCCTTCTTGAAGTAGGCATAGTTACGGTAGGAAACAGAGTTAAGAAGAAACAACACCGTAAACAAGCACCTTAGTGGTTCTAAGGGTAGATTTGAAAGTCCATATTGGGGGAGAATTGAAGAAAATTCTTGGTGACTGCTTGGGTGCAGTAGAACAAAGAAATCTAAAGACTGAAAAGCCTTGAAGGTACCTCCCTCTTGCCCTGGAGACCGGTGAATGAGATGGGGCACTTGCTGGTGAGCAGGCAAGGGGCTGGGAGGGCTGAAGCCTGGAGTGAATGAGCTCTGAGCCGGGGGAGGGGTGGGGAGACACAGGAGAAGGCCCTGAGGAAGGGCTTTCCCTCAGTGCATTTTGGCACTGGTGTTGGGAGAGAGGGGCAAGAAATCTGAGACAGGAAGAAGCCAGAGGAGGGAGAAGCAGGAGCTCTCCTGATCTGTCTCCCTTGCTGGACTCCGCATGTGGCTAGAGTTAAAAGCCAGACATATGCTGACAGGCTTCACTTTAAACCTGTGATTTGAACCTCAAGGAAGCCGGGGGCTCCCTGGAAATCTTCCCCAAGCCTCCCTAGCGAGTTACTACCCCACTTCCAAGAAGAGTGTCTTTGTCCTTGCTGGTCTCTCATTAAACCTTCGGTACTTCTTCCCTCTCTTTGCTCTTGGTTGATGATTCTTTCCGGGTTTTCTCTCTCTGAGGAACTGGAGCAGTCTGAAGAGAACTACCTCCCCCTCCCCCTACCACATATACCTGGTGACCAGATTCCCTCCACATCTGGTTCTGTTCCTGCAATTATACTTCCTTCTTTTCCTGCATCATCCTCTCTCCCTCTCTCTCTCTCTCTCTCTCTCTCTCAGATGTTTCTAGCAGCACATAAGGGAGCAGTGATGTCACACATCATAGAAAATGTTTTCTAGAACATTCTAGAAGATTCATTCTTTTTTTTTTTTTTTTCAATATAGTTCAGTAGTCCATAATAGTAGTGGGTTATCTGTAGGATTGGCAATGTTAGATGTTGAGCCTTTTACAGCTCAGCGTATTAATATGGCTTTACTTTTTATACCTCATTTTTACACTTTTCTGCTGGATGGTTTTATACTTATCTGCTGGACCAAGATAAAGCAAGACCTACATAACAAGAAATGTAACTTTTGTATGTTACAAGGTCAGTCAAATCCCCTCAGGATTTACCCTAAACCCTGTACTACAGTTCCTTTGTGAGTGTCAGCCATGTTGGATGAGTCACAGCCATTGCTTGACCAATTTGCTCTCTGTGAAAAACTTTTATTTATTTATTTATTTCCATACTGGGACTCAAACTCATGACCTCCCTTGCCAGGTAGGTGCTATGCCTACCTGGCAAGTTATATCCCCAACCCCTGATTCTTTCATTTTTACTTTTGTCTTCCTCCTCCTAGCAGAGCTACTCAACAGGATTCCTGACTTTTGGTTTTACCCAGTCACCTCTATTTTACTCTAAACAGTTCTTCACTCACACTCTGCTGAGGGCACCTTTGTCAATATCAGCGGTGACTCTGACCTTGTGAAATCTAGTGGTCATCTCTTGGGAGTTACTGACATGAGTTCTTAAAGCTTCAGACAAACTTAATCCCTTCTCTATTGCAGTAAGTTTTTTTTTTTTTTTTTAATGTCTTTTTGAGACAGGGTCTCACTATGCAGTTCAGGATGACCTTATTAAGTTCACTTTGTAGCTCAAGCTGGTCTTGAACTCACAACAATCCTCCTGCCTCAGCCTCCCAAGTGCTGGGATTACAGGCCACCATACCCAGCCTGCAGTAAGTTTTATAGCTAATTTAGGGATGCCTTAAATTATTATTATCATCATTATTATCATTATTATTTTCTTTGGTGGAACCGGGGATCGAACTCAGGCCCTTGCACTCGCCAGAGAAGTGCTTATTCCACTGAGTCATCTCCCTGGTTCCCCCATTGAAATACCAACCCTGGAACACCTAGCAGCATGGTTTTCTTTCAACTTTGCTGGCCCTTCCTTGGTCATTTTTGCTAGCTCCTCTAAATGCAGAGGTGATGCAAGGTTCAGGCCTTGGGTCTTTTTCTTCCCACAGTTGGTCCCTGGGTGATTTGATTCAGGGATGTGGTTCCAAATACTATCTGTGTACACAGGACTCTTAAGTTTCTCTGGGTCTGACCTTTGCTTTAAGCTTATAGTTGGATATCCAGTCACCTAGTTGACACCTGTAGTTGAATGACTAATAGGTAGGTAAGCCCAAGTGTGCGGGACAGAAGCATCAGGCCCTCATCTCCTCAGCACTTCCCGGCCATCTCAGCACAGCAGATCCTCTTGACTACTGGCTCGGTTTCCCCTCCTCCTCCTCTTCTTCCTCCTCTTCAGGCTGCTAATATTCCCACACAGGCTTCTGTCTCAACCTCTTAGTAGACAGGCCTCTGGCTCCACTGCCCTCCCCCCCATGGACTCTACAGGGGCCAGGGCAATTGCTTTATAAAAGGACCAGACCTCAAAACCCTGCCACTGGGTCTTCCCTAGCCTCTGGACCATGAGTTCCTGTGTGACCTCATCTCTGACCTGCCCTCTCTGTCTACTCCCCCTTTCGTGTGCCTTGCTACAGCCATGCAGCTTCCTCCTATTCTTCGGAGAAGCCAAGGATGAGCCAGGCGTGGGGCACAGGCCTGTAATCCCAGAATGTCATGAGGCCCAGGCAGGAGGATAACAAATTGGAGCCCTGTCTGGGCAATGCAGTGACTTACTAAGATCCTCTGTCAAAATTAAAAGAGCAAAAGAAAGGGCTGGGG
>PVKA01050116.1:0-12892 GCA_004027165.1 Ctenomys sociabilis | reverse complement strand
ATAAAGACCAAAATGTATAATATAGAACTATTTTAGCGTAGGCCCGGCATACACTCCTGGTTTGAATTCCCTAAAGGGAAGCTAGGACCTGGAACCACTCACCTAATACAGAGGGAGAGAGAGAGAGAGAGAGAGAGAGAGAGAGAGAGAGAGAGAGAGAGAGAGAGAGAGAATATTGAAATGGGAAAAGAAGTAAGAAAGGGGAGATGGGGAAAGGAGCAAGGGAAAAGAAAAGAATAAAAGGATTAAAAAGCAAACAAAGCTCTTGTAAATAAGGAGAGGAAAAAGGTTGAAGGGAGGAGAGGGGATTAAGGGAAAAGAAAGAATCAAGATATATACAGATACAAACTTTCTATGATGAATGTAATCAGTATGTATATCTAAAGTATACAATAAAATTAATTTTTATATAATGTAAAAATGGTATCTACAAGGAGAAGGAGTAATAGAAATATTTTGTGAGATGTATTCTATCATCATAACAGACTAAATATGTATATGGGTGTAATATGTATTTCATATATGTTCACTATTTCTAAATAAGCATATACTAATAAAATTATAAGAATTGCAATACAAAAATATAAATAACTAAAATAAAATACCACCTAAGAGAAAAGAAAAAGAAAAAGATATGGTATTTCTATATAATGGAGTATTATGCAGCTATTAAGAATGATAAGCTTGAAGCATTTATATTGAAGTGGATGCCACAGACTTGATTTTTAACGGACAGTACATGGCAGATGTGATGCAAAGGCGCTGCTGGGCTTACTTGGAAAGAGAGTGTGGCTTCCCTCTTGCTGGCTCGGTCCCTCCCCTTTGGATCACTCTCCCTGGGGGAAGCCAAGCACCTGGGAGTGAGGCGCCTGCAGAGAGGCCCGTGGGTTAGCATGGAAGCGGCTCTTCATAGGCCCCACATCAGCCTTGAGAACAAGCTCAGAAATGGACCCTCCAGGCCTGGGACAATGCAGCTCTAGAACCGGAGGGCCAGCTATGCCATGGGAAGTGGGATAGTGAAAGATTTAAGTTGCCAAATTCTGGGGTAATGTATTCTGCAGTGATTCATAAATAATGTGGATTTCCCATGGTTTAAGATATTCTATATAGAAGTTGCATTTCCATTTTTTAGAAAGAAAAAGCCTAAAGTTTATTTTTACATTTAGGTCTTTTTTTCGCCATAGTTAAAAAAATGTTATGTGGGTATACAATGAGATAAAATAATCTAATTTTTACTTTTAAAAATTTTAAAACTTTGTGAATGTGATAAAATTTCCATCTCCAACATTGTTAAGTGTCCAGTTCAGCAACTCTCATTGGTGTTCAACCAGTAGCCCGGACTTTTTCACCTTGTAAAACTAAAGCCTACATCGTGCTTTTTACAGAACTCTCAACTCTGTCCTCTTCTCACTTCTGGCAATCGATTCTGTATTTCAGTGAGTTTCATCACTCTTGGTGCTTCTCCAGGCTGCCTGCCACCACACCCATCTGTCTGCTACTGCCTTACTTCACTCAACATCATGTCTTCAAGTTCATCTCCCATTCAAAGGCCAAGGACATTTGTGATCTTCTTAGGGGCTATGCACCATAAAATTGTTGTATGCCTGAACAGCAACAACAACAAGAAAAAGAAAACTCAAATCTCCTATCTGTATAGCACGTGTCAAAATTTCCTTTCTTTTCAGGGCTAGGTAACATTCTGTGCCACCTTCTGCTTATGCAGCATTTGTAGGTTAATGGGCATGCTGGCTGCTTCCCCGTTTTGGCTATTTTAAATAATGCTGCTGTCAATGTGGAATATACCGATATCTCTTCAAAATCCTTCTTTAAATATATGTAATTAAAATATGAGAACAAGACAGATAGAGATTGAGACAGAGACAGGCAGAGGCAGAGGCAGAGGCAGAGGTAGAAGTTCTTGTTGAATAATGTGGTATTTTACGTCTTGATTTTTCAGGCCTCTCTAAACTGCCTTCCATAGGGGCTGTACCATTTTGCATTCCCAAGACGTCCCGATTCTTCTATTATTCACTAATATTAGTTATCTTCTGTTTATGTAGATGACAGTTACCTTACAGTTTCATCAGAGATGACAATGGGATTTTGCTTTGCACTTTCCTAATGACTAGCAGTGCTGAACACCTGTCCATGGGTTTGTCAATTTCTTATTTATCCTTTAGAGAAATGCCTGTTGCAGTCCTTTGTCTGGTTTTAATTGCCTCATTTGTTCTCTGTTGTTAAGTTGTAAGGACTGTTATTACACTCTGAATGTTAATCCGTCGTAATGCAGTGTAGGCTTTGCACATGCTGTCCTCATTCCGTGCGTTACCTCCTCATTCTCTTAATTGTGCCCTTTGATACGCAGAAAGTTTTAATTTTGGAGAAGTCCAATTTGTCCTGTACATTTGGTAGCACATGAAGTCATTGCCAAAGCCAACATCACAAAGCTTTGCTTTTTGGTGCTGCAGTTAGGTCTTTGAGTCCTTTTCATATAATTTTTGTGTATCATATAAGCGTCTAAGTTGTAATTTTATTCCTTCCAGCTGACTAACCAACTGTGGGTGACTCAACAGTTTGTTGGATAAAGGGCTTCATTCCTATTAATTTGTTCATTTTTTGTTTATAAACTGAATTCTTGTGCATATAGATATTTATGAATGCTCTATTCTATTCCATTGAATTATTTATTTATTCTGATCCCAGTGCCACAAGGATAGATTTAGTGCAGGTTAATCTTATATTCTGCTTTACAGGCAAATTTCTTCTCCTTACTGTTGCTTCTCCCCCCTTTAGTGCTGAGAATCAAAGCGAAGCCACACACATGCCAGATAAGCTCTGCACTCAGAGCTATACCTCCAGCTGCCTTGTTATTCTTTTTTTGACATTATCTTGGTGTCTTGTGCATGTTACTTTTTCCTAAAAGTTTTATTATGAACTTTTTAGGATCCTCCTCAGCTATCCCATTAATACTACTTCACTGTTTTAAAATAGAAAGTATGGAGAGTAAAAGTGGATTAAGAAAAACTGACATTGTTATTATTATTTATGAATTTAGTACAGGGTCTCCAGGGCTCACTGCACAGATCAGACATGTAGTGATCCTCCTGTTTTCAGCCTCCCAAGTGCTGGGATTGCAGGTATGCCCACCATGCCATCTCAATCGCCATCTCAGGGGGTCCTGGGGGTGGGGCTGGCACAACACACCTGGGATCAAATGTCAGTCCCTCAGCACTTGTCTAAGCAAGGGCTTTAGAATGCTGAGCTAACTGGCCAGCCCAAGGATTGACATTTTTATAACACTTGGTATTTCTGTCTACAAGCATCCTCCAGTGACATTATTACTCAGACAACAATGACATGCTTCTATTTGGTCAGGTAAAGGAACAAAGCAAAACAAAGAACAAACTTGTAGCCACCCTTGGATGCCTCCACAGCCCCAAACAATAGTAAAGACTGAAATCTGTCCAGCTAAGTCATTCAACCCTTTCTTCTTTTGTTTGCTTTTTATTCCTGTCTGATTAAAGTTCATAATCCCAATTTTATTTTAGAGGGCCTTAAGTAGTAAGTGTTCTTAGTCCATATGATCAGAGCTTTCTATTTTGTCCTTCTCTGTAGCTGGATTAAGTTCATTGTACTTTTCCCTGCAGTTTGAATTGATCATTTCTTTTTCTTTTTCTATTTTTTTTTTTTGCATGTTGATATTGTTTTTAAGAATTAAGTTGTCACTTTACCATTATTTAGAAAGCAATTGCCTTCTCTTTGGGACTATTATGCTTAATTAAAATTTAAAAAAAAATCTTGAGATAATCGTAGATTCATTCTTTGTTTATAAACTGAATTCTTAAGTATATAAATATTTGTTAAATATATATTTATATATTTATCGGTTAAGAATTAATTCAGAGAGAGCCTTACTACCCATTGCCCAACTTATCCCAGTGGTTAGAAAGCTGGAATACAACTTTGTAGCCAAACAATATTGACACAGACACAGTAAAGATGCACTCCCACCCCTACAAGAGTGCCTCATGCTGCTCTTTTATAGCTTCTTGCACTCCCTCCTGCTCAGACTCTCTCCCTGCCCCTTGACAGCCACTGCTCTGCCCACCAATCCTGTAACTTTGTGGAACTGGAACGGAGAGATGGGTTACACAAACTGAGCTGAGGAGAGGGCAAGCTGACAAGGAGTAATAGAGCTCCGACCAATAAATTCTTCAGAAATTGGTCCCAAAGAGTTAGGACTTATGTTTTGCATTTACTTGCAATTTAGGTCCAAGAAGAGCAAGCATATGTGTTCCCAAAGCCAAATATGTAAGATGCTTTGCTTCCGGTTAACCAGATTTCCCTCCCTCCCTCCCTCCCTCTCTCCCTCCCTCCCCCCTTCCTTCCCTTCTTCTTCCCTCCAGCCATATCTATTGCTTTGGTTCTTTTCCTCCCTTTCTGCAGTACTAACAATGGAGTCCAGGGCTCACGTAGCTTAGGCACACGGTCTTCTGCTGAACTACATCCTCAGCCTGTGCTTCTGGTTAGTTCTTATCTTTGTTATTATTTTCCCTACGCTTTGCTTATTTTGCTTCAAGGTTCTTGTGGTAGCACCTTCTGTTATTGATTTTTTTTTTGTTTCTTCTAGTGTATGAATTTAGTACTATAAATTTTCTTTTCAGCCTTCATCATGTTCCACAAATTAGATGTGCTATATTTTCATTCGTTCAGTTCAATATACTTATTTCCCTTGAGATTTCCCCTTTGGCTCATGGATTGTTTAAGAGTGTTATTTTGTTTCTAGGCATTTGGAAATTTTCCTGAATCTTTCTTTCATTGATTTTTTGGTTTGACTTCATTGTGGTCAGAGAATACATTCCATATGACTTTAAATCTTTAAAGTTTGAAGAGATTTGATTTATGGTGCTAGATATTGTCTAGATCCCAAGGGCACTTGAAAAGAATGCATTTTTCTGTTGTTAGGTAAGGGTTCCATAAAGGTATATAGAGAAAATATTTAAGACAATTATATCTGTCCTGTTAGTTGGTGATGTGTGTTGATTCTTTCATATCTTTGCTATTTTCAGTCCAGTTATTCTATCAATTGTTAAAAAGGGATTCTTGCACAGAATGATATAATAAAAGAATGTTATAAGCATGTGTGAACACATCACATTGAAACCAAATATATTGCAAAATTAATGTGCTAATAAAAATAAGTACCTGAATTAAAAAAAAAAAGAAACTTATTGCTGTCTTCCATCTGTATGGATTCACCTATTTCTCCCTTCCACCATGTCAATTTTGCCTGGTGTTTTGCAGCTGTCATGTAGTACATCCACATTTTGGATTATTCTGTCCCTTTGGTAACTTGACCCTTCTGTCATCACGTAATGGTCTCTCTCTGTTCTCACAACTTTCTTTGTTCTGATATCAACATGGCCATGCCTTCTTCCTTCTCGTTAATGCTTGCATGACACATCTACCTTTTTACTTTCAACTTGCCCATATTCTTATATTTGACATGACTTTCTTATAGAAATATAAAATATAAAAACTTGGCTTATTTAAAAACATTAACTCTGGGTCAGGCATAGAGGCCTTGGCATGACTATAATATCAGCACTCTGGGAGGTTAAAACAGGAAGATTTAAAAGCTCAAACTCAGTGAAAACGCTTTTCCTAGACTCTGTCATGAGATTTATAAAGCATGAGTGGTCTAGGAATATAGCTCAGTGCAAAGGCCCTGGCCTCAAGACCAAGTACTGAAAAGCGAATTAACTCTGCCCATTTATATCTGCTAATTGGTATATTGAGCAAATTATATTTAATTAAATTTTTATATATTAGGTCTTACATCTGCTATTTTATTTTCTTTTCCCAAACTTTCTGTGGACTACTTTAACACTCTTTAGAGTCCTTTTTTCTTTTTCTTTTGTTGTAATATTGAGTGCATCTCTTTGTATAGCGTAAATTTTTGTTAAGAAGTTTTGAGATTTAATTTCCAGATTGTCAATTGTACAACACACTGCTATTAACCATATGCACTAGATACTTCAGATCTTCAGAAACAAACCAAATAGTTTCTTGCTTTTGTCAACCGCGGTTTGGCCCCTCCACCACTCCTCTCACTTCCTTGTTCCTCTCAGTTTCCAGCTCTTCTCTGCTACCCATCATATCCTTCTTGCTTCTGTGAGTTTAACTGTTTTAGATTCCATGTTTCAGGAAGAACATGCATAGATGTATTTGTCTCTCAGTTTTATTTCATTTTACATAATGTTTTCAAATGTTATCCATGCTATCATAAACGATGAAATTCTCTTCTTTTTAAAGGTTGGCTAGTGTATAGCATACTTTATCTATTTGTCTGATGATGGAAACTTCCATTGATTCTACAGTGCGGCCACTCTGAGTAATGCCACAATGAACATGAGTGCAGGCTTCTCTTTGATGAGCTGAGTTCAAGTCTTTGAGTCAATACTCAAAAGTAAATTTGCAGTTTCAAATGGCTCTGTTTTACTTTCTTTCTTTCTTTCTTTCTTTCTTTCTTTCTTTCTTTCTTTCTTTCTTTCTTTCTTTCTTTCTTTCTGTCTTCCTTCCTTCCTTCCTTCCTTCCTTCCTTCCTTCCTTCCTTCCTTCCTTCCTTCCTTCCTTCCTTTCATTTTTTTATTTTAGAATACCCACTTAATTTTCTATAATGATTCAATTTTATGATGCTAGCACCTGGCTTATGTAACTGCAAGGAGGTGAGACTGACTTTGGCTCAGGTCTGCTGCGGTTTCAGTCCCTGGCCAGCTGGCTCTAAGAACCAACACTTTGGTGGGCGTGGGAGAGGAAGGCTGCCCAGGGTCCCAGAAGCCGGGAGCAGGGGAAGAGCTCCTGCCTGTGAGGAACCAGGGGCAGGTACCCTTCTCAAGGTCAAGGTCACGTCCTTGTGACTCGCACAGAATCGCCCTTCACTCTCCACTTTGAGCCAGTCAGGATAACATGTGGCTATCCTAATGTGCGTCATCAGATAGCCTCCTGGATGTCTTACTAAAAGAATTAAAAACATCCCATAACAGTGATATATGCACACACCTGCTTCTATCTTTATCTTTTTGTTTTGTTTTGTTTTTCCTTTGGCGGAACTGGGGATTGAACTCAGGCCCTTGTACTTGCCAGGGAAGCGCTTATTCCACTGAGCCATCTCCCCAAACCCACACCTGCTTCTAGTGGCCCAATTTTTTTTAAGAATGGATTTTATTAGAGGGTCTTCATGGTCTCACTACACAGGTTGGGCTCATAGTGATCTTTCTTGTTGTCAGCCTCCCAAGTACTGGGATCACAGGCCTGTGCCCACCACGCCCCGTCTCATTCACCATCTCAGTGTACTCTGGGGTTCGGGCCAGCATGGCAGGCCAGGGATGGAACCCTTAGTAGCACAAATTTTAATAGCTAAATCTTAGAACCACCATTCACAAGGGCCCATCAACTTGTGAATGGATAAAGATGATGTAGTGGGTTTTTTATACAATGGAGTACTATTCTACCTTAAAGAAGGATATGCTTAAGACATTTGTGGAAAACTGGATGCACCTTCAGTCCATATCCTTAAGTGAAATAAATGAGACACACACATATAAATACCATATTTTTTCTCTGGTGTGAGAAACCAAAAATGTAAATAAGGACTAAAATTTATAATAGGTATAGGGAAATCAGAAGAAAATATTCAAGAGGGGAGGGAGACAACAGAGAGGGGAGGGGAAAGGAAATAAGGAAATGATTTTTTTAAAAAAGAGAAAAAAGGAAAACACACAAAAAAGGTTTTATAAATGGGGAGGGGAGAAGGGGTTGGAGGGAGGATAAGGGATGAGAAAGAAAAGAACAAGTTATATTACGTGTAGGTACAAATTCTCTATGATGAACCTGATCATTATGTATGCCCAGTGTACAAATAAAAATTGTTTTTTAGCAGATTCAGAGTTTCAGGTCTCATGTTTAAGTCTTTCATTCATTTTAAGTCAATGCAATAAGGTCATATGTTATAAACCCATAGTGGACATTAAATTTTATGCTGAAAAATTAGAAATCTTTCTTCAGTGATGTGGAATAAGGCAAAGACGCCCATTCCCACATCTATTCAACTAGTATTGGAAGTTATTGCTGAGCAGTCCAGAGGGAGAAAAAAAAACACCAAAACATCCAAATAGAAAGAAATGAAACTCTGTGTGAAGATACCGGATCTTCTTATAAAATCAGAACCCAGATCTCTTGCACTGAGCTATATCCCTTATCCCTATCTATCTATCTATCTATCTATCTATCTATCTATCTATCATCTATATTTTATTAGTTTTATTTTAAGGCAGACTCTTGCTAATTCCCTCAGTTACCCAGGCTGGCCTTGAACTTGTGATCCTCCTGCATCAGAGAGCTTGTATTTCAGGGATACCCCACCATGTCCTGCTACATGCTCTTATATTTGAAAACCTTACGAATGCCACTAAAACTCTTAGATTTAATAAAAAATAAGTATAGTATAGTTTCAGGATATAAATTAATTTTCAAAATGCAACACTTCTATCATTAAAAATGAACTAAAACAAAAACAAATCAAGAGAAAATTCACATTTACACCAACTTCAAAAAATCCTTAGGAATAAATTTAACTTCCTTAGGAAGCAAAAAGACTCATTGCATTGGTCAGCTCTCCTCATTCTGGACACAATCTGTAATGACCAGAACTGAAAGGGAGAGGGTTAGTCTGACTCACACTTTAAGGAAGTTAGGCCATGGTAGACTGGCTCTGAGGCGGGGCAAGGAAGCTCTGCTCCTGGTGGCCAGCAAGAGCAGTAGGAGAGCAATGTCAGCCAGCAACTAGGCCAAACTTTAGCAGCGATATAGAATTTCACTAAACAAAATGATAGGAATTCAACAGTGGCTGTTATATTAACACTGTTGTTTTCAAATTAATTGCTCAGATTACCAGATATAAACATACAAAATTGGTCCAAAAATTTAAAAGGAGGAAAGACTTAAACATTAACTGTTCCTTTCAACAAACCAGTAGAAATCAAAATTTTTAGTACGACTTTAGCTTTAAGAAATTTGGTTATGATACATTTTGGTATGAATTTGAGTTTATTCTGCTTGAAATTCACTCATGCTACACGCTCTTATATTTGGAAAACCCTGAAATAGGTGCCAGATCTTGTTATTACAGGATATAAACTATTTATGAGCCTCCGTTTAGTTTTTTAGAGGCACTTTCTCTTTGTTATTCAGAAAGTGAGATTTCTATTACTCTTTTACCCCAGCAACATTTTCATCTGTCTTTTCTGTAAAACTTTTGAGTACACGCACTCAGCTGTGCCTTGTTTTTCCTTTGCTTCCTACGTTCATACGTTCCAGAATTTCCATTTGATTCCTAGGCATTTTTCAGTCCCATCAAGGTGACAGTCATGGTGTCTCAAGCATATGTTCTTGGTTGATTTCTTCATAATAGCCATTCTTTTTGGAGTGAGGTGGAATCTCAGCATTGTTTAATGTGTATCTTGAACCTGCTTTCTATAGATTGCTTATCTAAAATCTTCAAATATGTTTATCAGATCAATGTTTTTATTGTTCCCATTTCGGCAAATGGGAAAACTGAGGCTGAGAAAGAGCAGACTGCATGAGATTACACAGGAGCAAGCCACAGAGTCAAGATGATGTCTTAAAGGTCCTAGCCTGGGTATTCCCTATTAGCTTCCTCTATCAAAAGAATAAAGAATTACAGTATTCATTGAAGACAGAGATGCCATGTATTTTTCCAAAGCCACATAAACACCTTAGCACCTGTGCCGGCAAAGGGTAGAGTGGAGCCCCAGCTACCTACCCTCAAGAATCTGGTGAAGAGCAGAGTAAGGCCCCCTGTGGTGATGCATGGGTTCAGTTTGACTGTGTCAACTAGGTTGACTTAAGAACCACCCACGAGATTGGTGGATCTCACTTCTGTCTTATCTAGGTGGGTCATGGAGACATGAGCATGGGCCCTCACATGGCAGATATTGCTGCCCTCCTGCCATGAGCTGAGCTTCTTTGCCCTGCTACTCCCTGGCACCTTGATGCTCCTTCTTTCAGGCCAGCTAGCCATGAACTGAGTCCCCTGCAACCAAAAACCATGAAACTAAACCTCTCTTTTAAATGGTTCCAGGTATTGTGTTCCAGGGACAGAAAGCTAAGTAGTAGCAAGAGGGGTTAGAGAACTTTGAAATATATAATAGATATTGTGAAATAGGAATGAATTGTTTAAAAGAAAAAGAAAATGGGGGTGGAGTGAAAAAAGGATAAAATGCAAACAAGTTTTGTAAACTTAGAGGGTATGTGGGGCTGAGGGGAGGGGAATGGGAGAGAGAAACCAAGACCTACCACATGCAGATACAAGCTCCCGGGGCGAATGTGATCTTTACATACATCTGAATTGTACCAACAAACTTAATAAAAATAAAATTAAAATGCTATGTAAGAAAGAACATAGGAGGTGGACTGTGTTGGAGTATTTCACTGAATTCAAGCATCTATGATAATTGAATGCCAGTAGAATACCCATCTCTGACAGGACTAAACAAAAAAGGGGGGATACAAAGGAAGAACCATTCCTTTGTTATATTTGTATATACACAACAGTTAGGATAAATATGAAGCTACTTTCACGTAATTCTATGAGAAGAAAGATTTGCCCTAATAGTGTTTGGTCAGGATATCTAGTCTGCTTCTTGTACTATGGATAACCACTAGGAAGATAACAATGTAAAAAGTATTCATTATTGAAACAGTACTATAAATCAGCTTTAAAAAAAAGAAAAAGAGATAGGTATATGGCTACATTCTCTTAATTCAATGAATAGAGGCATCTTTTCTAATAGTGTTTGTAAGTAGAATACCATGTCTGCACCTTGTACAACAAATAGCCACTAAGAAAACAACATGCAGTGTATTAGTTACTGAATCTGTCCTACTAATTTGATTTGAAAGTGTCTCATTGTTATTTGTTCAACAGAATTATGAAAAAAAGCAAGAAAATAGTAATTTAAAAGGATCCTGCTTTCATTTTCAAGAACTTAATAAATAACTCTCCTTATCCCCATCCCTTGTCATCATTGTCACTGTCACATTATCTAGAAACATTACACAAATTTGTTTTTATCAAAATGTGAGTTACATATAAACTATATTCTGGGTCCCTAGAAAAGCCTGCTGGAATGGTTAGCACTGGTGAGGTAAAGATCCAGAAATTTAAGGCAGAAGGCAGTAACAGGCCCTCAAGCTGTATGTGACCTGAAGAAAACTACTTCTCATTAAGAACACTGTGCTTGGGGCCAGGGAGACAGCTCAGTAGAATAAGTGCTTGCCTCCAAGCACAAGGGCCTGAGTTCAATCCCTGGTTTGGCAGGAAAAAAACAAAAAAAGAACACCGTGCTTGCCCTCTGGGTAAGGACATTCCTCACGAACAGGTGCGCAGGTTGTGAGCTCTTGAGGCCAAGGCAGGCTGTCAGAATTCTCGGCCAGCCCCTCTGTCTTACCCAGCCCCATCCCAGGAAGCCAGTGGGGACTGACAAGGCAGTGGTCCTTGCAACTACTTAGTTCAGCTTCAGTAGGGTTTTTGTGTGTCACATGTTTCTCAGACCCAAGGAATAAACTGGTGAGGTTAGAGAGGACATTTTTCAGGGGAGTATGGACAGTGGCAAAAGGTCACAGTCATAGCTAGCCTCACCAGCCAAGTAAGTGACTGAGTAGAAAGGGGCCTCAGACATCAGGTGCATATTGGGTGCATACCACATTATGCTGTGTTCCTGGATACTAATCCTGAGTAAAGGATTTAATTAAGAGAGGCTTTGGAGAGGTAAACCTAGGGACCACTGGAAGGGGACTGGGAGAAATGGGGGGAGAAGGAAGACAGCCTATGGACAATGTGTTTTGGAGAAATTTTGTATGGTGGACCATGGTCTCTTAAGCCATTTCCAGAATGTGTGACTCAGTCATCCACCTGAGGGACAAGAGAGATGCAGTATCTATCTGTCGGCCCTAAGAGTCCTTGGTTAAGACTGTTCCAAGGAGCATGAATTCTGTTGCCTTTGACTCTACAGAATCTACTCTGCCCATAGTTCAGGGCCTGCTGTTTGGCAGCTAGGAAAGTATGCACAGAAATGGTCTGTGGTAAGACTATGTGCAAGATACTGAATCTATTTCATACTCAGCACTGTGACAAGGGCAAGAAATGCAGTGGTGGTCAACACAGACTGAACTCTTGCTTTCATGGATTGTATCGATTAATGTCAACCAGTAAACAGACAGTCATAACATAGGATGATAAGAGCCTGATCGCGGAAATGTAAAATGTTGGGGACGTACATGGAGGCTCCGTCTCACCACGAGGAGGGAGAGGGAGACCTAGAAGAGGCAGCGGTACCTCAGGGGTTGAAGCCACCACTATCCTATGATCTACTCCCCTTGCACACAATACCCTATTCTCCATCTCCACCTGGGTGTCTCCTATCCAACCTTCATGGCTTAGATTACACAGCACTTCTTCAGGGAGCCATTTATAAATCTGTACCAGGGACTTCCCTTCCCAGTTCTATGTTCCCATGGCAATCAGTTTTCATATTAAGATTAAACAGGATCTGTGGGGAAATCAGGACCGGTTTAGAGATAAGGAACTCAGGCCCGCTCTGACTCTTAACGTAAAGAAATCCTCGCTTCTAGGGAACTTAAAGGATAGGGCGTTGGAATGCCAAGCCCTCTGAGAAGGACAGGTCCTTCCCCTTTGTTCTCAAAAGAAGCAGAGTGTTCTTGTTTGAGTTTCAGAGGAAGTGGCTAGAGTCCAATAATAATTAACCCAAAGCTTGCTGAAACCAAAGTTGAAGTCAAAGCATTCTTCTCT
>PVKA01050115.1:0-12891 GCA_004027165.1 Ctenomys sociabilis | reverse complement strand
TTTTTTTTTTTTTTTTTTTTTTTTTTTTTTTTTTTTTTTTTTTTTTTTTTTTTTTTTTTTTTTTTTTTTTTTTTTTTTTTTTTTTTTTTTTTTTTTTGTCTTTTTGAGACAGGGTCTCACTGTGCAGTTCAGGCTGGCCTTAAGCTCACTTTGTAGCTCAGGCTGGTCTCGAACTCACAACAATCCTTCTGCCTCAGCCTCCCTAGTGCTGGGATTACAGGCATGCGCCACCATTTGTTTCTTTTGATAGATATGGGCTTATTTTTGTCATGTTATTTCCCTGCTGTTTGGGTCTCTACTTTTCCTCTGCTTAATTGCTTTCCATTCCGGCTGATTTCTTTCTGTTGTTTTTCTTGAATTCTGGCATTTTTTTATTGTTTCTAGTATATCTTTCAGCATTCTTTGTAAGGTTGGTTTTGTAGGCACAAATTTCTCCAGTTCCTATTAGAAATGCAAATATATCATTAATTTTGAAAGATAGTTTCAGGGTAAACCAGTATGGGTTGGAAGTTGTTCTCATTCAGGACTTTCTTCCAAAGTCTTTTCGACTTGATGGTTTCTGTTGAGATGTTTGGCACGATTCTGATTGGCATTCCTTTATACGTGATTGTTACTTTTAATACTAATACAGCTTTTAATATTCTGTTCTTACAGTCAATTGCTGAGGTCTTGATTATTATGTGTTTGTGTATAGATTTATTTTGGCTGATTGAAGTTGTATATGACTCCTTATCTGTATGTCGTATTTGTTTCCCATACTTGGCAAATTTTCTGCTATTACTTCTGCAAAGAGTCTTTTCATGTGATTTGAGTTAACTCCTGCTTTTTTTGTTAACACTTATCAGTCTTATAATCATTTTCTTTGTGTCATCTTGGAGCTCTTGAATTGTTATTTCTTGGTCCTTGTTATTTTTAAGAGATCTTTCCTTTCATGTTCACTAGCTACGATACTGTATTGAAGCTCTGAGAGCCTATCTTCAGCTTCAAGCAAGTGGTTTGTCAACTTTCCATGAAATTTTTGATATTCTGGATATCTATTTGAATCTGTTTCATGTATTCTAATGCTTTCTTATATTGTTATAAGGTTTCCATCATTTTCCTGTGTGCTTCTATTTTTCTTTTGTCTATGTCTCTTTTAGATGTGCAAATCAATTCTTTCATTTGTTTGTCATTTCTCTTTTTACCTAGTCATTATTTATGGTCTGTTTTCTTCTGTAGCCTCCTGGACTTCTTTCTTTAATTCATTTGCTGTCATTTTAGAAATTTCAGGTGACTTCAAGTTCCTTCTATGTTAATATCTCTTAGATTTATTTCTGGGTGGCTGGAGGGCTGAGGTTGCATTTTGCTTCTTCATTTTGATGTTGTGTCCAGCTAAGTGACTGAATTTGATTATTTGATCTAGACATTTTTTGTGAGAGCTTTTTGGGATTTTCCATGTGGAGTATCTTGTTATCTGTAACTAATGATAATAATACTTCTTATCCTATCTTTATTCTTTTCATTGTCTAACTGAAAATTTCAATTGTCAATTGTCTAATTTCATTGTCTCTTTTTCTGGTCAATTTGTTATGACTAATGCTTGTAGAACAATATTGATTTAGAGTGGTCATACTGAATATTCTTACCTTGTTACTGATTTTAAGCTGAATGTTTTATATTTCTGAGCATTTAAACAATATTTGATATTTATTCAACAAATCAATGGCTTTTATCAGATTGAGATAAAAAGCATCTGCACAATTTTCTGTGGAGTTGTTAATATGAATGGGTGTCATCCTTTTTCAAATGCTTTTACTGCACCTATTAGAGGAACATGTAATTTTAGTCCTTGGCACTGTTGATATGGTGCATTAAATTTATTGATTTTTGTGTGTTAGTCCATCTCTGCATCCCTGTGATGGATTCTACTTGACCATAGTGTGTGATGATTTGTTCTGTTTTTTTTTTTTTTTGTCAATATCTTATGGAGAATTTTTGTATCTCTGTAGATTTGTATCTCTGTACAATTCTTTTTTAGTTGGATACTTTTTTTTTAAATTAGAGTGCTATTTGCATCCAGAAATGCATTTGGGCATATTGCTTTTATTTCAATTTCATTAAAAATTTGAGGTGCTATGACACTACATGTTCTCTAAATTTTTTGTAGAATACAGCAATGTATAATCAGGCCTTGGGGTTTTCTTTGTTGTTTTATATTATATCTTCAGGTTCCCTGACTGATATTGGCTTATTTAGAAATTTATACATTTATCATCTAGCTCTGGTAATTCATATATCTATAGGAATATGGTCTATGATTTTTCATTAAGCTAAAGTTCAGAATTAAAATAAAGTACTTGAAGTAAGTATTGATGATCTGGGATCCTCCAGATTCTGTTGTGATTTTATTTTGTTCATACATAATTGCATAGATTTGAGTCTTACTTTCCTCTGCTCTGATAAAATTGGCTTAAGCTTTATTAATTTATTTAATATTTATAACACCTACTCTTCATTTCATTGATTTTTTGTATTATTTTTTTATTTTTAATTACATTTATTTCTGCACTTATCTTTATAACTCGCTCCTGGTACAAAGTTTGTGCTTGATTTGTTCTTTTTTCTAGAGTTTTGATCTTCAACATTAAGTTGTTTACTTGAGTTTGATCTGTTTTACTGATGTGAAAGGCACGCAGTAATACATTTCTCATGCAGAACTATTTTCATTTTATCCTGTGGCTTATGGTGTGTTTTATCAACATTATTGTAGATCTTTTATTTCTTCTTTAATTTCATCTGTGGCCCATTATTTATTCAGGAGGCTGTTATATAAGTACTAAGTGTTTATGCAGTTTTTGTGGTTTCTTTTGCCATTGAATTCCATTTTCATTGCACTATGGTCAGGTAATATTTATGGGATAAATTCACCTCCTTTGCATTTATTTAAGTATGTTTTATGAGCTAGTGTGTGGTCTGTTGGAGAACATCCCTTGTGCAGCCAAGAAGAATATATATTTTGAAGTTATGGTTTGAAACATTCTGTAAATATCTACTAAGTCCAGTGGTTTGAATTCTGATATTTAGTAATTGAATTTTTTTCTACTTAATCTGCCTATGTCTGACAGCAGGCCATTGAGGTCCCCTATTACAGTTGTATTAGTGTTTGTGCAATTTCTTTTATTAAATTTTTATTAATTTTAATGAGAAAGAAATAGCAATGAGACAGTTTCAAAACAAATTGGTAGCACAGCTGCAATACTTAATACATTGCATATTGTTGTCTTTGTAATAGTTATTTATAGTACAAGATGCAGACATGATATGTTGTCTAAACACTATCAGTACAAATTTTTCTTCTTATTGAGCTAAGAGAAAGTATCTGTATATCTATCCTATTTTGTATATACATGCATGTATTTTTTCACTACAAAATGATCTTTCATTTATATCTTCCTTTTTTGTTTTGCTTTGTCAGTTATGCATGTTCCATTGCTGTTAGAGAAGCTGTTTTTGTAGAAGTCTTTAAAGGAAATTTTCATATTTGATGCCATTTCAAATGTTGTAGGTACTTGAATGCAGCAAAATATCCCAATGTAGTCTAATAGTGAGTATAAAAAGTAATGCCATGTTCAAATTCTCATGTCTCTTAATGTTTGTTTGATATAGCTGAGTACACTGGCATTCTGTGCATACATTCTTATGTTTGTTATCTCTTCTTGGATTGTTCCCTCTCCAAGGATGTAATGACCTTCTTTGTTTCTTTTGGTCTTCAGTTGAAGTCAACTTTGTATGCAAATAGAATAGCTACCCCTGCTCTTTCCTGGGTTTCTGACACATGGAGTAATATTTTCCTTCCTTTTACTTTGGGTCTATGAGTTTCTGTTTTAGCTAAATGTGTTTATTGTATGCAACATATTGTTGGATCTTGGTGCTTGATCTATTCTTCCAGCTTATTTGTATTAATTGACGAACTGAAACAATTTAAATTGATGTTTTTAGCTGATTTGTGTTACATTATCCTTGTCATGTTGTTTCCTGTTAGTTACATGTCTTTTCATCCTATTTTATTGCTTGCCTTGCTTGTTTAATATTTTCTATCACTGTTCTTGGATTTGCAATCTTCTTTATTCCTTCCTAAAGTATCCTTCACAATATTTTATAGAGCTGCTTTGGTGGTCACAGATTTCTTAATTTGTTCTTTTTCATGGAAGTATCTTGTTTCTACATTTGTTTTGAAAGATATTTTGCAGGGTGCATGAATTTTGGTTGGAGTTTGTTTTCTTTCAGGGCTCAAAAGACTTTACTCCAAAATTTCCATGATTTATGTGTTTGTGTTGAAAAGTCTGTTAAAATTCTGATTGACTTTCCTTAATGGGTGATTGGTTTCTATTCTCTGAACACTTTTAATATTCTATGCTTGTATTAAATATCTGAAATCTTCATTATTAAGTGCTTTGGTGTAGATTTATTTTGGTCCTGGCTAATTGGACTTCTATATGCCTCACTTATGTATACACCAAATTCTTTTTCAATGCTTAAGCAGATCTCTATCCTTACTTTAGTGAACATTTTTTTAAATGTCATTTATGCTCTCTCCTGCCTTTTCATTGACTTCAGTTTATATGTCACTCTTCTTTTATATCATCTAGTAGCAGTTGTATTTATTTTTTCTTGATTCCTATTTCAAAGAAAGCATTCTTTGTGTGATTGCTAACCATAGTACTGACTTATATATCTTATATTCTGTTCTCTTCTTGGTTTATTCAGCTGAATATAATGGTTATGTTTTTGAATTTGTTTCATGGTTTCTGTCTCTTTTCTATGTTGGGCATATATTACATCATTTTCCAGAATTCCTCCATTATTTTCATCTGTATGTACTCTACACTCACAGAGCAAGTTCTTCCTTTTGATTGTTACCTCTTTTTATACCCAAGAAACTATTTCCAAACTGATGTTCTTCTATGACCTCATTCATTTCTTTTCTTACTTCTGCTATTATTATTTCAGAAAATTCATGTGAGTTACTCCTGACTTCCCATCTCAGTATTCTAAGGATTTGTCCTGGGTGGAATGGAGATGCATTTTGGTTAGTCACCTTATCATTTTCTATGTTTAAAATTTTTAATTGTTTTTCTGTATTGGTGATTGCAGTTGCTTACGGGCAATAGCTTTTTCACTAGTATTGAGACATCTCTAGGAAATATCTAGCCCTCAGGTTTATTGTCTAGGTATACTTGGCTGTTGGTCTCTGTGTCTGCCCCAAGATTCTAGTCTCCCAATTTATTAGGGATGAAATGTTATCTATTTGGCTCAATGCAGTCATTGGTAGTGGATTTTGGTCATGCTTATGACCCTAGACAATCAAAATTTGTTACACAAGGAGAAACATCTAATATACAATAGGTACTACACCTTGCTAAAGTACTACAGATAGCAATAAGAATAGCATCAAACATAGCCTAGAATCTGACAAATTATGGTAACTATTAATTTGTCACCTTTAATCATAGGAGTAGGATCTACAATTATACAATAAAATCCAAACTAAACCAGAAGTTTCTATGCTGTGAGTTTCCTCTTACTAGTGTCTTTTATCCTGGGAGGGAGTAGAGGAGGGGTAGGGGGAAATAGAGAGATAATTGAAGAGATATACACTAATAGCAAGGCTGAAGGACAAAAGAGGATCACCAGACCTCTGGGATACTGAAGAGAAGATAGAAAGAATGGAGGAGAAGGCAAAAGCATATTGAAGCAAGCCTGAAAGATTAAGGCAATGTTCACTCACATAAATATATAAAAAAAATCAAGAGAGAGAACTGAGGTAAGAAAGAAAAAAAGATGAGTAAAATAATATAAATAAAAACATGAACAACCAAAAAAAAAAAAAAAAAGACAGGAAAAGGAAAACAAAACAGTCAAGCAACTGGTCAGCATCAATGGAGGAATCAAAATTCCACTGCTGCCTTCTATTTAGTGGCAGTGTCCATACCAAAGCCCAAATCTGTGTGGCTATCTGCCAAGTCTGCAGTATGATTAGTGCTGGGAGCAGGACTGATCTTGGCCTCATAATATGGGGTCTGGAGCCAGAGTTTTAAGCCAAGCCCTTTTTGTATACTCATGCTTCCTTACCCTGGATGTCTCTGAGTCACTTTTTCAGTTGCTGTGGCATCTTTAGAGAGTAACATCCCAAGACATTTATTTGCCTCTCTCCATGACCCTTTCCCAGCCTCTTCTGTTCCATTCGTCTGAGTTTCTGTTCTTTAATTCCTATCCATTGCCCCACTCAGGCCCTAAGTTGATTAAATCCCACTGCTCACTCCCACATCACTCTACAATGGGTAAAGCTGCTGGAGACCGAACAGGAAGGGTGCTGCTGTTCTACTCACTACCTTCTTCATTGCTGTTCCAGCCCATTACATAAATAACTAAAAATATGTGACAAAATACTATGATAGTATAAAGAGAATATGGTTTGCAAATACAACTAATGTAAAGCCTTATTTCTATATAAATAATGTATTATAAAGCAATGAAATAAATAGAATTAGCAAAAGATACTGAAGGGAAATGACTAATGAAGTAAAAATAAATTTGTTGTAAAAGAATGTCCCTTAAACTCCCTTCCCCAAATCTATAAATCAGTTATATTTATTGCTGCAGAACAAGTCAGAGAGAAACTGAAAATAGTGATTTAAATTTAGCAGTGTTGACAAGATTTGCATTGAGAAGAGAACAGTTTCAATGAAGGGATGAATTAATGCTGTAAATCATGTTGATACAAAGATGTGGAGAGAGAAATTGTAACATGAACAGAAAAAATGCTAGAGAAGCTACAGAAATTGCACTGACATCAGGCAGATTTGGAAATGGGCCACCAATTTGCCAAGAGCTTATCCCACTTTATGTTCTATATTTGGGGCTTCTAGGGAGATTTAGCCTGGGATTCTCAATAGCTTTCAACTTACATAACACTTCCCCTGTCTTTCTCACCTTATCTCTGAACTCTCAACCCCCCCCCCCATTTTCTTGTCTAGCTTTTCTAGAACGTCAAGATTCTGGTGCCTACAGTTGTCATCTGTTGCGGCTCTCTGAATTTATCTTTCACACTTATTTATCCTTGTCACTCTTGTGTGAGAGAGAGAGATGGGTCACCTAGCACTGCCTGCACTGTGGACGGTGGCTTCTGGGGTAAGTGTGGCCTAGTAACCTTAGCCATGCCTTCTTCTCTTGAAAGCTTCATGCATTTAGTACAGTGGCTAGATTTCCAGACATGAGCTTTGACCCACATCTATACCAGGATATTGCTTTGTTATTGTTATAGATAACACATGGTAGACAGTTGTGTTTCCAAACTTGTTCTGGTGACACTGCCTGTGTTAATAAGTGGCTCCATTTATTCCATCTACTCAAGGATGGAGTCCACTAGTTGGTGACTATCACCTCATGTAGCTACACGCTGACCTGAATACATGCCTCAAAGATCCTGTGTGTGCTACTTCCTCTATACCATAATGACTGTGAACTAATAAATGTAGTGTTAGTTCCAGGAAACCCAATAAACTTTGAAGCTAAAGTTACACCAACACCATTTCTGCTGGGTTTTCTTATACTAAATAACATGATCAGTTATCAAAATTATATAGTTTGAAAATATATTGTTTTCTCTAGCATAGGAGTAATTTTTATAAAACACTAGCACTGGATGTGAGACATGTTATTGTCCAAGATCAACTGTACTCAGACTCCTAGCTCCATATGTCCAATACAGTGGTTGAACTTGAGAAAAATTATCTTCATTTTTCATGTAAAAATTAAATATATATTGCCTTATTATATAACTTTTTGACATGTAAGAAATTTATTTCTATAATATTTGCCTATGAGTTCTGGAATTTAAGCCTATAATTGATGTAAGTAAACACAGTTAGCTATTACCCTTTCCACTAATTGAAAAATTTGTATTGTCCCTAAAATATATGTTTTGTATTCACAAAGGGAAATAATTATAGGAATGAACAATTCTCTCAGGAGAATCCCAAGCCTCAAGCATATTTTAAGTTAAATTTCAAGCTCAAGAAGAGGAAAATTATGATTAATTTTCATTTATGTGCACAACAAAGATACAGATGATTCCTAAGGCTAATGGTGCGCTAATCAACCTGAAATCATTGTACTGAAACTGGTACTTGGGAAACCAGGGAACATTCGACAGTTTGAGGTGCACTAAAGAGCTTCTAAAAGTAACTACAGGAATGACTTCATAAGGATAAAAAAACTACATTAAGCTCTAAAACTCAATGTAGAAAATCACAACCTGTGCTAAAAAACTCAAATTTATTTGAGTGTAACTGATTTTATGTAGGTGAATATCAAAGGGTTGGATTGCTTTAAAATAACTATGGAAAATGAAATCTGTAAAAGTCTTGTATTAGATCAGTATATATAGGGTGACACTATTTTCCCTTTCTAGAATAAAACATCCCTCCTTCCCTGTATAGCGTTTTATTAAAAATGAAATTTAAAATTTATCTCAACAAGGGCTCAGCTAGAATGAACAAATGCTGATGATTTTCATTATTAATGTTATTCTGCCCTCGGCATTATGAGTGACCATAGAATCACTTAGTCTTGTTTTTTTCCTAAGTAACTGATCATTATGTTTTATTGATCTTAATTTACAAATATTTTATAGTTCTAAATTTTCCATTGCTATATATTTAGTACAGTCTACAGGGACTCACTATATAGATCAGACACATAGTGATCGTCTAGTTTTCAGCCTCTCAGGTGATGGGATTAGAAGCATGCACCACCACACCCACTTTTAAAATTTTATTTTTATATTATTATCTATTTTTATATTACTCTTTATTTTTAATTGTCATTCAAAATAACTATGCATATATTTTAAATCTAAATGGTCCCACCCACAAGCAGGCCGAGTGAGCGATGGGCCTGACATCCCAGACCGACTTGACCAGCAATTCCCTAGAGCCCCTGCCCCCAAGCCCAACGAGTGGGAAATTTTCCTACTCTCCTGGTACCTCTTTCTGGTGAGTGTGTGGTGACTCTGTGGGAGAGCCTTTGGCTTCTCCCTGTGCCATACAGAGCCACAGGCTTCAAGCCTGCCAGGCCAGCTCCTGGCCTGAGATACCACAGACAGGCCTCCCCAACACTCCCCAGAGTCCTTGCCCCAAGCCCAACATGGGAGTGAGAACTTTTGCGACTCTCCCTGCACCTGGTGCATCCTACCCTGACCGGGAGAGTCAGTTCCCCAGTGTTCCCTGGATCACAGGCCCAACAGAGGGGAACCACAGGCCACAGTTGTACCTGAAGAGCTGCAGCAGAAAGGAACTGAACACAACAGCTAGATCCAGGCCAGGCATAACTGGATAATCTCAAAATTAATAGACAGGCAAATGAATCTCATTATGCGCTAAGTTTATAACTACACTAAAGCTCTACACCAAAGGTCAGAGGTCAGTGCTATACAAAATAATGACAAAAACAAGGAGAAAAATACAATCTCAGGTTTTGAGCCCTACAATAAGTGCAGAGAATACTAGCTCAGCTAAAATGAATGAATTAATAGAGGCGGAAGCAAAGAAACAACAGCAGAAAGGTATAGAGGAACTCAGACAAGAATTAACACCCGAAATAAAAAGAAGAAATATTTGAATACATAGCATCTGAAGTCATGAATCAAATTCAGAAACATATGGGGGAAACCCAAACTCCATCCAGAACAAGTGCAGAGAACACTATTCCAACTGAAACATGTGAATTAACAGCATCGGAAGCAGAGAAACAACAGTAGAAAGGTAAAGAGAAATTCAAAGCAGAAATAATTTCTGAAATCAAAAATAATTCTTTGAAATCATAGTATCTGAAGTAGAGAATCAATTCTGGAAATATATAGAGGAAAACCAATTTGGAAAAAACTCTGCAGTAAAAGAATTAATAGCTACCTCTAAAGAAGACATTGATTAAAAAAAAAAAATAGAAAAGATCAGAAATATGACGGATTTCCGGAATGAGCAACACAGAAAAGAAATAGAATGCATGAAGCAGAGTCAAAGAGATATATAAGAACTAAAAATCTCAATCACTAGTCTACAAAACCATTTGAGTGAAAGCGAACACAGAATTTCACATCTTGAAGACACTGCCACAGCTAGTGAAAAGGTGAGAAAAGATCTCTTAAAAACAATGAGAATGCAGGAAAAAATGGTCCATCACCTGCAAAATGATGCCAAGATGTACGATGTAAGACTAATTGGCATCAATGAGAATGAAGGAGTCAATACAAATGATATAAAAAGAATATGGGCAGAAGTAAGAGCAGAAAACTTCCCAAATATGAGGAAGCAAGCCAACATTCCAGTAACTGAAGCATACAGAACACCAAATAACTTCAACCCAAGTAAAAACACACGGAGACATATAATAGTCAAGATCCCAGAAATCCAACACAAGAATAATCTACGGAAAGCTGCTAGAGAGAAGAAGCAGATCACATTCAAAGGAAAACACATCACAATTACAGCCAATTTAGCTCCACAAAACATGAAGGCAAGGAGAGCAAGGAACAGAGTTATTCAAGTCCTCTATGAAAAGAAATTCCAGCCCAGATTATTATACCCTACAAAACTCTCTTTCAAGTTTGATGAAGAAGTGAAATACTTCCATGAGAAAGAACAACTAAAGAATTTCATAATGACAAAGCCTCTTCACACAAGATGCTGAAAGATGTCCTAGAGAGAGACCACAATGACCAGAACTCCATGAATGAGAACAGAAGGAACCTGCTAAGAGGGCAAACTACTAAACATAGGATAAAAAGGACTAAACAACAATCGGAAAATATCATGAAAATCATATAAATCGATATAACGACCAATGCAAATGGACTCAATTCACCAATTAGGAGGAATAGACAGGCACAGTGGATTAGGAAACAAAATCCAACAATATGCTGTATATAAGAAACACACTTAACTCAAAAAGACATTCATAGGCATAAGTCAAAGGATAGAAAACAATGCTACATGCCCTAGCACCTCAGAAAAAGCAGAAGTAGCAATTCTGCTCTCAGACAGTCTCAACTGCAAACCAAGAATGATCAAACAACACAAAGAAGGCCGCTATATATTGGTTTGGTCAAAAATTCAAGAAGAAGCGGTAATACTCATAAATATCTGTGCACCAAACACAGGCGCACCCTCCTATGTAAGACAAATCTCAATGGACATGAAAAACCTAATATCTAAGACCATAATCTTAACAGAATTTAACACACCCTTATCTCAAAAAGAAAGGTCAATGAGACAAAAAATTAGCAAGGAAGTAGCAGAACTGAACCAGAGCTTAGAACAAATGAACCTGGTGGACATTTGTGTTCTACCAACCACAGCTGAATACACATTTTTGTTTGCTACAAATGGTTTATTTTCTAAAATAGACCACATACTAGTTCATAGATCATGCGTAAGTGTATGTTACAAAATAGAAATTATACCATGCATGCTATCTGACCACAGTGCAAGAAACTTGAAATAAATGACAAAAGAAACCACAAAAAGCCGCTAAATTCATGGAAATTAAACAATGCCCTACTCAGCAGTCAATGGGTAACAGATGAAATTAAACAAGAAATTCAACAATATCTACAATTCAATGAAAATTCAAGGACAATTTACCGGAATTTATGGGATGCGATAAAAGTAGTTCTTGGAGGCAAAATCGTAGCTATGAACTCACACATTAGGAAAATAGAACAGGAACAAATAAACACACCCTAATGTTGCACCTCCAACATCTAGAAAATGAAGAGCAAGCCAAATCCAGAGCCCAAAGAAGGAAAAAATTCATAAAGATTAGAGTAGAAATTAATTCAATTGAGGTAAAGAAAACAGTACAAATAATCCACAAATTAAAAAGTAAGTTCTGTAAAGACTGAATAAAGTTGATAAGCCCCTAGCCAACCCCATCAAAAAGAGGAAAGAAAATTACAAATATAAGCAATAAGGAATGAAAAGGGTGAAATCACCACAGACCCAGTGGAAATTCAGAATATTATCAACAGCTACTTCTACAATGTTTCCACTCACATAATGGAAGGCACAGAAGAAGTGGACAGATTCCTCGAAAGGTACAAATTACCAAAACTGAGCCAAGAAGATATAATAACTCTCAGTAAGCCAATAACAGCCAATGGAATATGAAGTGTAATACAAAGCCTGCTGACAAAAAAAAAAGTCCATGTCCTCATGGATTCACAGCTGAATTCTACAAGAAATTTATAGAAGATATAATTCCTACACTCCTCAAACTCTTCAATGAAATTGAAAAGGAAACAGTCCTCCCAAAATCATTTTGGAGGCAAGTATTTTACTGATTCCAAACCAGGGAAGACACAAACCAAAAAGTGAACTACAGGCTCTTGCTCATGAACATAATTGCAAAAATCCTTAGTAAAATCCTAGCAAACAGAATACAGCAAATCATCAAGAAGACCATACACCATGACCGGGTAGCATTTTTGTCAACAAAGTGAAAAGACAAGCCACAAATTTTGAAAAACATCCTAACTAATAAGCACTCAGACAAACTTCTGCAATTATATTATATGTAAAGAACTAAGATATATTACGGCCCTCAAATTTAAAGACCTAATCCAGAAATGGGCCTCTGAGATGAATACACACTTGTCAGAGGATGAAATTAAAGAAGCAAATAAATATATGAAAAAATGCTCAACATTGCTAGCCATCCATGAAATGCAAATTAAAACAACACTGAAATACCATCCACTCCAGAAAGAATGGCTATCATAAAGAAATCAACCGACAACAAATGATGGAGAGGATGTAGGGAAAAAAGAACACTTCTCCACTGTTGGTGGGAATG
>PVKA01050114.1:0-12891 GCA_004027165.1 Ctenomys sociabilis | reverse complement strand
TCTCGTTCTATGTTTGCTTCCACCTTGTTTTGCTGTTTCTCCCTTTTAAAATGAGAACAATTACACTATGGCATGGATTCTTGAAAGTAACTTTCTTTTTCATTTTCACAGGTACTCTTACCTAAAATGTAACTATAACTGGTTTGATTTTGCTGGCATTCACCAGAGCCAGTGACTTGAGGTACGTTTGTTGCAGAAAGAGGAAAGGTTTTATTTAGCAACAAGCTAGCACATGGGAAGAAGAAACGCTAGCGCCTGAGGCAACTAGCGGCCTAGGGCAGGTGGGAGAGCTGCTATGGCGTCCTTCATGAGAATGTCATCTTCGCCTGCACTTGGGCTCCCACAGACTTCATTACTAGCATTGCCTGCTCTGGGGTGTGGACTATGAACATCTTATCCTGATCAGAGGGTCAGCAAACCACCCGACATCTGTGGATCTGGGAAAATGCTGTTGATTAGGTTTCTGTTTGTTCTGTGTGCCTGGTTTCTGTCAGTCAGTCTCTTTTTTACACTTTCATAAGGTTCCTCTGATTTGTTGTTTTGTTGCTCTTCTTTTTTTTTCCTCCATTTTTTGGTATTACTGAACCCAGAATCTTAGCACTGAAATATATCTCAATGTTTTTTTTTTAAAGTTTGAGAGAACTAAGTTGTCCAGGCTGGGCTTAAATTTGCAACCCTCCCGCCTCAGCTTCTTAGAGCACTGGGGTCCCAGGCGTGTGTCCCCATGCTGCGTGGCAAGTCTTTTTAATTACAACCTTTTCCATAACAGAAAAGGAGAGTGTTCAGTGAGAGGAGTAGTACTATTTTACTAACTCTCCAGTTATTTGTTATGATATAGAGAAAGATAAAATAATGTTATATTTATGAAACACAAGAAGAGAAAAAACTTGTAAGAGTTTGCGTTGTATCAGAGAAAACTTTGAACTTAAACTTCTGAGCAGTGCTGGAGCTGTTGGGACTCTGGGGACCCTAGGACATGGGCTGAATCCTTTTTGCATTGTGAGCTGTATATAAACATTTGGGGACATTGTGGCCTGTGGCTAGATGTCCCTCCAAAGCCTTTTGTGCTCATAGGCATGCTTTTTTGGAGGTGGCTCAATTAAGGGTGTGTGAATGTAGATTATAACTAGTGCAAAAATTAAATTGACTTGGCATAGTTCTCCCTGGGTACAGATGGCACTAATCTATAGGCTTATAGCCTGGTGTGAGGTATAAAGGGACAGAAAGAAGGTAGGCTGCTTGCTTTTGCTGCCCGCTGCCTGCCCTGCCATGGACTGTTTCTCCCCTGCCATACCTGTCTCCCATGCCGCCCATGTCTGGAGCCCCCAGCCATGGACTAACAAACTGTGAACCAAAATACATCTCACACCTTTAACTTACAGTGATAGGTACTTTGTTTCAGAAATGAGAAAGGTAACCAAGGCAGGAGGTCAGAGGTGCAGTATGGTTTGGATCTCAATTGTTCCCCAGAGTCTTTGTCTCCAGCTAATGCCTTTGTAGGCGACCTTGGTATCCATGGTCCCTTTTTCTCCCTTCCGGCCTAAATGAGGCAAGCACTTCTCCCTCTTCTTACACTCTCCTTCATGATGTATTTTCGTACCACAGGCAAAGAGCAACATTATCAAATGCCATTGACCGCTGTCATGGCTTGTGTCTGGATGTTCCCCCAGAGTTTATGAGCTGATAGGCAGGAGTTTTTCAGAGTTGGCTGGATCGGATCTAGGGTGCATGATGCTAGGACTAATGGTGTGTGGTTAATAAAACAGTCTGTTGATTGGTTAGGCACACATCCTAAGCCCAGTACCTAGATAGAAAATACAAGGAGCAGGAAAAAGCTGCTAAGGTGGCTTGACTTAGTATTTACTGTTATCGCCTGCCTGCTTGCTATGGAGTATTTCTCCTACGTGATGGCCCTCTGTCATGCCACCCTGTGTTGAGGCCAACTGACTATAAACTGGAACCTCCACACAGTGTGGGTCAAAGAAACCTTTCTTCCCTTAACTTTGGGTGTTGGGTATTTAGTCTCAGAAATGAGAAAAGTAGCCGAGCCCACTGCAGCCTCTGAAACCATGAGCCAAATAATTATCATTCTTTTAAATTGTTGATTTCAGGTATTTGTCACAGTGAGAGAAAGGTGACTGGCTCATCTGTCTAACATGGAAGAGGTTCCAGCTCAAGACCAGGTAGTGGGCCGTGGGGTGTCCTTTCAGCAAGGAAACAATGGCCTGGGCTGTCGGTGGCCATTATAAAGGAGTGCTGCTCCCTTCCAGGTGAGTACTCTTTTAGTATTCATCTTGTGTGCTTGTGATACACTGTGTCAACTTGAGGTGTCTAAAGTTTAGCCAGAGCGCTCAGCTCAGCGCCCTGCCCTAGGGTGACTGAGAGCTTAAAAGGGTACATAGAGGTTGAGGCAGGCTTTTGCATGCACGTTCTTGGAGGACCTTGTTTGTTGCAGCCTCACCACTTTGGAAGAGCTCCAATCTTCACAGTAGGTGTGGAAGGAAGAGAGAGAGGCTTGATAGATACCACAGCTGCTGCTCCTCCTCTGCTCTTCGTTGTTTTCTGCCTCCATAACCTGCTGCCATCTGCCTTGGAGCCAGCAGAGCATGGACTAAGACTTCCGCTGACTGTGAGCTAAATGAGCCTTTCCTTCTTTCATTTTGAGCATCAAATATTTGTCCCAGCCACATGTAAAAAGTAACTGAGACAGTACTTGTGGAATCCATTCACATTTGTAGATCCTATTATGGATAGTGCACAGGGGACACTGTGATAGTCCAGTTGCTAAGAATCAGTTCTTGCCAACCACAACTTAAAGAGGAGCAGGTAATTTTGGCTCATGTTGATCTATAGACTGCTGGTGCCAAGACAAGATAGCGTAACAGAGGAGCATAGAGGAGGAAGACTTTACACCATGGTAGTCAGAAAGCAGAAAGAACGGGGAGGAACAGGACAAGGAGATTCACCATTCCAGGATACGTCTCCTAACAGGAAGCCAGCCATAGTGTCCCCGTGATCCAGTCACCTCCTAGCAATTCGGGCTGTGAGTGCATGAGGTTCTTCGGGGGCAGTCTCGAAGCAATCATTAACAGGAATTGAGAGGTAGCTTCATCCCAGCAAGAGGTACCTGAAGGGCCACAGCCCACATTCGGTCCTCTCTGTATACAGCTCTCCTCAGTGGTTGGCAAGGTACTACCTGGGCAGCTTAGACCAACCAAGCACACAGACTGCACAATAAGGCTTCAGATCCAATTTCAGAGCTTGTGTGATTTCCATGACTTACAACATCTTTTACAGGTGTCTTATTTCTCTAGAAAAGCAGAGTAATAATGCTAACTATTGGATTGTGGAGCTCAGAGCAATGAGTGATGCACTGTTATAAGTGGCAGGTACTCTGATTATTCATCTTTGCACTCAAAATAATACAAAAACTTGAGGAAAACATGTGTGTTTGAAAAGCACCCAAGGAATAGCTTGTATTACTGATAATAGGGGACTTCTGCATTACATCTTCTTTTTCATGTATGTCTTAGGCAAAAATTGTCAGTCACTATTATAAATACACTCATTTATTAGTGATGTCTGCAGCTTTTGAAAATTGAATACTGTGCTTTCCCTTGTTCTTATTTTAACAAATCATCATCTTGTGCCTGCAGGAACCTGGCAAAAATCATCAAATCATTAGGTGACTCAGTTTACTAATATGAATTTACAACAGAGAGGATTAAATGTTTTAGCATTAAGTTGTAAGGCATGAACTGCATTAATAGTGTGTATTACATTTTCATATGTCTGATGTTGAACAGTGAGAGAGTTGTGGTTTTCCCCATGTGTGTTGGAATTTTTAGCAGATCAGGAAAAATTTGGAAGAACTTTTTGCACTTGCATGTGGGCACCATTATGCATGTTGACACACATGGCATGCGTGTCGAAATAGGCACTATGGGAGAATTGTGCATTCAAAACATGTTTTATGGGTGTGTGTGTTATTAGTATGGATTCTGAGATTTGTGTATGCATGTTTCAGTGTTTTGAGACAAATCTATGGCTAGTTTTGGGGCATGAAGAGTATTTGTGCTTGTGACATGTAGTTTATATAATTCTCTGTTGTCTAATTGGAAGAATTATTTGTGAGTGTTAGCAGTTTGTGTTTACATAACATGCAGGTCATAGGGACTTGCATATGTATTTGGGGTTGAGAGTGACATGTTAACATATGTAGAGTGTGTACATGGCTCATGACACCAACAGAGATGGATGTATTTATTTTTGTGTTCATTTAAGGTTTATGGTAGTTTGGATGAATATTTTCTGTGGTTATATTAACTTTACTTTTTTTTTGGCAGAACCGGGAATTGAACTCAGGCCCTGGCATTTGCCAGGAAAATGCTTATTTCACTGAGCCATCTCCCCAGCACTATATTAACTTTTCAGCATCTAGTTATTAGCATGTGTTTGAGAAGTGAAGATATATTTATCTAATGGAAAGGTGAAGTAATATGTTTCTACAAGAGAGAATTGGAATTCTGTTTGTCTCAGAATTATGGTTACTGGTTAGTATTTAGAGACATACACACAGGCATTGAGTAGAGATTATTTTGGACTTACAAGTTTTATTTATAAATGGTGTATTGAAAATTTCTTAGTTACTTTCTTTTTGTTTCTGAGACAAAATACCTGACACCCAAAGTAAGGGAGTAAAGATTTATTTAGCTCACAGTTTGTAGAGGTTTTAGTCCATAATCAGCTGGTTCCACGGTGGGGGACCTATCAGATAGGCGTTTCAGAGGAAAAGTACCAGAGAAGCCTCTTTCCCTTCCTTATTACATTGCATCCAGGCTACTGGGATAAGGGCAGTGCCACACTACTCAGTGAACTGATTTAGTAATCCCCTGAAAAGTTGGGGGACATAAGCCATAAAACCTGATATGGCCCATAATTAAGGTCATTACTAGTGAGCAGAGACTAACTATAGACTATGGAAAGCTAAATCTTTTCTATTTATCACAATACCTCTTTAGATATTGTCTTAGTTCCTTTTTACTCATTGCTGGGACAAATACCCAACACTCAAAATGAAGGAAGGAAAGGTTTATTTGACTCACAGTTACTGGAGGGTTCAGTCCCTATTCCACTGGCTCCAAGGCAAATAACTGCAGCTCATGGCAGCAGAAAACAATGGAGAGCAGAGGAGAAGCAGCAGCTACAGCAGCATCAAGCCTCTCTTCCTTCTACGCTGACTGTGAAGACCGGCGCTCCGGGATGAAAAAGGGGTGGGGTTGCGAAGGTCAAGCTCCTCTGAAGACTGGGACTTCACCACCCAGGTGGGGCAGGGCGGCAGGAGGCCTTTCTTAATTCCTGGGCCCCGCCTACCTGCAGGGCTGGGCCCCCCATGCTGAAAATCGCAGGAGCTGATTCAGCCAAGTTGACACAATGTATCAACTAACAGAGAGACTATCAACTTAATGGAGGACCTTTAAAGCAACATGAATAAAGTGGTTGGGAGGACCAGGTTTGGCTATTATGTCCTGCTGGGTAAAACTTTTGCAGAAGTCCTGCACAATTTGCCTTTCCATGAAGAGCGAACAATGCGACCCTAGATGATCATCAATAGGGTCCTTAAATGCACCTTATATTTTATTTTCACATGAGTTTTAGAGATAGATCCCTTGGATACTTTTCTCTCATTGCTGAGACAAAATACTCAATACTCAAAATTAAGAGAGAAAGGTTTATTCAACTCACTGGCTCCAAGGTGGAGCGGCAAAAGGCCATGGACAGCAGTTGGTGGCAGCCGAAGACAGCAAAAGCAGCAAGAACAAAGAGAGCAACGGGAAGCAAGCCTGTTTCCTGCCTTTACGTTGTGTGCAAGATGCTCCAGGGTGGAACCATTAGGCAATCAGAAACTGCGATGCTAGGATTAAGCATGCGTGATTAGTAAAGCAGTCTGCTGATTAGTTTGTTATAGTTCTGGTGAGGATTCAGGCTGCAAGTGCTACGTCTGTCCTTGAGTGAGTAGGCTGCACACAATATAAGGCATAGAAAAGTGTCTTGTCTCCCTCCCTTGTGGCTTTTGTTACCTTCTGCCCACCATGAATAGCTTTCTTCTGCCTTGAGCTTAGCCAATTATGGACTAAAAACTACAAACTATGAGCTAAATAAATCTTTCCTCCCTTAACTATGGGTGTAAGGTATTTTGTCCCAGAAATCCTAAAAAAGTAACTAAGACACAACTCTGCACTCATTATCATCAATGATCCAGCCTCCTTACATAAAAAAATCCAAGGTGGTACCCTGAGGGTCATGATTTGGAACAGAAATCACAGGGAAAGATTCTTCAGGGTGACTGGCTCTTAATTCAAACTTGAACTCTGGTGCCACTCTAACCCCAGCTCCTACAAAGCTTGGGGTCCCTCAATGCCAACCCTAAGGGCCAGATGTACAGTGGCATGGCACCCTCATGGCAAGTGCAAGAGTTTGATTCCTATTTCTTTCAAAAAAAGAAAACGTCAGGGATACAATTCAGTGGCACAGTGCTTTTCAAATCCTGGTACCAAAAAATAAAAGGATCTTAAAAATATAAAAATAATCAAAGTTAAAAATGTATAATAAACTCTAGAGATAGAGACTGAATATGAAGATACAAATCCCTGGAGTGAATGGGTTAAATTTATGGTAGAACCCTTGAACAAATGTGATTGTTGCATGTATATGACTGGATGCCCACAGGCGTAGGTCATTCCATTTAACTCTGAATGGGACAGTGACCCTGGGAATGCTTGTATGTTGGTTGTATACCAGAACAAAGATGCAGGGGGAAATGAGACCTTTAGGAGTCTGTTGGTACTCTTTCCATATTGCTAAGGACAGATCTGAGAGGGCTCCCCCCTCCCTCTCTAGGGAATATTGACATAGGAAAAAGAAACTCCCAACGTGCTAGGTGTCTGAACAAGGTTGTGTTCTCTTAAACTAAACAATGAATTATAGGACAAAATAGATTAAGAGTAGAATATATTTATTGGGGAGAGATAGCTTCTGGGAGAGAGAGAGACAGGTGTCTTGAGTGGGTTGCTGAGAACCCTGCCTTTTCTAAGGATTTCATAGAGGAGAACCATGAGTTGAGGTGGGTCAAGTTAGGCATGAGGTAGAACAAAACTGTGGTCAATCCAATAGGATTATGAGCATAATTGCTCTGCAATATTGATTAAATCAGCATCAGGTAATATATCAAGCACGCATGAAACAGAACAAGGGCTTTTCCTGAAGGAGGTAGGTCAGTGACTCTTCCTTGCTTTTTCAAGATGATTAAGATTTAGAATATTAAGGACAGGCCAAATAGCTCAGTGAATTAAAACACCCACAAGCAGTTGCAGGGGTCTGGGGTTCAATCCCCTGGGGCCTGCTATGCTGGCCCAGCCCCAAGGGCATGCTGACATGGCAACTGTGATGGGGCGTGGTGGCATGTACCTGTAATCCCAGCTCTTGGGAGGCTGTAAACAGGCAGATCATTCCAAGTCTGATCTAGTAGTGAGACCCTGAACACTGGGTAATCCCTTCCCTAAAAAATTTTTTTAAAAAAATTTAGAATATTAATCACAGGGCTAGGGAGTTAGTTCAGTAGGATAAGTGCTTGCCTGGCAAGCATAAGGGCCTGAGTTCAATCCCGGATTCTGCCAAAAACAAAGGAATATTAATCGCTATCTAGAATATTAATCATTGTTGTTTATCCTTCAGGAAGAATGTGGATGCATTCATTTCACCTTTTGTGTGGATGTCCGGCCCTCATGTGGAGGTATCTGCCTCCCCCATAGTTGCAAGGCATCCTGTCTTCTGCATTGGCTCCCTGGAGGGCCTAGCCCTGTCTGACTGCCTGTAATATTTCTACCTAATTTAGCGATCTTTAACAATATGAATCACTCCTATTGCCTCTCTACGTAGGGGACAGAGTTTAGTAGACCTATGGAAGGACTTGTGACCTATATCAGCATTTTGAATGTTACTTGTGAGCCAAGCATTGGGAATTCCTCAGGCCTCTGCATACCTCAAGTGAACGTCTGGTGGTTCTTTGACAGCATATCAGCCAACAGGATGAGAATTTGTGCCTTAGTTCAGTTATCTGTCCCCTTGACCTTGGCATTTCATACAGTCACACAAAATAGAAGGTTGATAGTGGGGTCCTTTAAGTCAAATTATGCACTGATTCTGTAGGAGTCTCTGGGGGAGTCCCTCATGAGTTCAAAGCTAGAAATCAGATTGCAGTACACTTTGGGTGGTCCACAATTAATAAGAATGTAGATCAGACTCGATTAAAGGAGATTCATCAACCACACCAGAGATCCCTACAGGAAGTAACCAAACAGTTAGATACCACCAGTCAGACAGGCTGAGGAAACAGAGTTGCACTAGACAGATATTAGCAGGCAAACGGAGCGTCTGTGTTTGTGTCATGCTGGGTGATGAATGTACCTTCATTCCCAATAATACAGCTACTCATGGAACTATCACAAAGGCTTTACAGGGTCTAACAACACTGGCCAATGAACTGGTGTAGAGTGCTAGAATTGATGGGCTGAGGAGATAGCTCAGTGGTCTTAACTGCCTGCCTGGTAAACACAAGGACCTGGGTTTGATCCCTGTTACTGCATGACATGCCAGTCCCTATGAGTCTGAGCTGTGCAGTGAGACCCTGTACCAAATATAAGATTTTTTAAAAAGAATTTCTAATTAAAAAAAATAAGTAATGAATCAAAGGTGGAAGTCAAGGAAGACTGTGTTTCTCACAGTACTCTCAGCCAGTGAGGAGACAGGAAAGAGACTTGCAAGCTAGGGGCTAACCACTCCCTGAGACCACTCAATGTGTGCCTGTTCACTTCCTGGACGCTCAGCCTGGCAAGAGACTGAGGAAGAGCCTGCCTGTTCTGGGCACGTGGATGTGTTTCTCACGCCATGATCAGCAGCAGGCAGTTTTTGTTGTAAATTCATTTTTTTATGTTCCAAGTGTGATGTGTTTATTTTATTTTACTCTGATGCAAAACTAAGATTCCACTATATAGCACAGAGACCAATATATGAAAACAGCATGAAAAAATGGTGTGTGACAGGCAGGACACTATGTACAAACCAGGGTGTCACGTCATTTCCTTTCACATGACACTACATGGTCACTGAGGAACACACTTATATTGACAATGAAGAACTCAAATGGATGTGGTACACACATGACAATTTCCATGTCTGCCTTCAAGAAACACCTGGAGGGGCCAGGGAGATGGCTCAGGGGAATAAGTGTTTCCCTGGCAAGCACAGGGCCTGAGTTCAATCCCTGGTTCTGCCCCCAAACAAACTAACAAAAAAAATCTAAGAAACACCTGGAGGATGGATTTGCAATCTGTTCAATTCAGTGTGAGGAGGATTACAATTGTTTGGAAGAATAAGAAGTTCACACTTTTAAAATTTCACAGAATTTCAAGGTCAAAACAGTGGGTTCATCTCTTTTCATTCGCAGAGATGAATGTAAGGCTTTAATCAAAACTACATTCAGTTTCCAATTCAAATCCCAATCCAACCTTGTGACCTCCAGCACTGAAGTTCTTCCCATCGATTAAAGCAGACAGGGTCAGTTTGACTCTTGGTCAGAGACTCTGTATATAACCCAGTCCAATCAGGATCACATGATCTACTTCAGCAGATAGAAAAGTTGTACAATCCAGCTTGTTATTTAGCAATGATGCCAGGACAGGTATTGTTGCTGCCAGCTGTCCACGTAAGGTTTATTGATGTTTCAGTCTTTTTAAAAATTTTTATTTTAGGGAAAGGTCTACCTTCAAAGACCAACACAGCCCAGCCATAGATGGTTGGTCCAGAAAACTATCTCAACATCAGTGCCAATACTGAAACAATCATGTTTATAGGAAGCCTTCGATTTCCCAGTCTTCCTTCCTGTATTCTGTACAAATAGGGTATCAAGAATCAGTCTCATACCTTCCAACAACTTATTCTCCAAAGAGATTTCTGTCCCAAGAGCATTGTCTGTGTTCCACTTCTGGATGAAGATAAGTCCATAATTACAGACCTTATACTTGGTCTCTAGATTGCCTTTCCCTGTGTCCGTGTAAGCATGACCTAAAGTAGGAAACTCCACTCCATTACAAGACTTGGTTTTCAGGTCTATTTTGACCATGCCAAACCCATATCCTCTGTTGCAGACATCCTTGGCAGCCTTTCCTAGGTCACAGTGAGTTGGTGTGTTACACGTCTCCGACCCAGGAGCCCATCCCACTCCACCAGCATAATGCTGAAGGTCTCCCCTCTGTTACACATTCTTACAAACACTATCAAGAGCACACCTGTGTGCTGGCCAGGACATAGTTAGAAGTGACTTCTGGAATCAGAGGGCTGCTAATTAAAACCTGGTTAGAATTGCGCAGTGCATTCTGAAATGGTTTTACAACTTCCTCTTCTTCCCCCTGAAGTATTGAAGAGAGGTTGCCAGGCTTCTGCATGTGGCTGAACCCAGGATAAGAAACAACATCTCTGATCATTGTAATTCAAATTTCTGTGGTAGCCAATGGTTTTGAACATGAGATTTGTTATTTTTCTATGTTGAATAGAGGAATGTTTGAAATGTCTTGGCTGTTTGGAAATTTTATGTGAATTTTAGAAATTATTTATGTTGGAAACCAATTATTTCCCAATTACAAGCATTGTATTGTTTTGTTTTCTTCTTTTCTTATTTTTTGGTATTTGGTACAGAATTCCACTATGCGGCTTGGACTCATAGTGATCCTCCTGTTTTCAGTCTCCCCATTGCTGGGATTACAGGCATGTGCCACCACTTTTGGACTCAGTGGCCGGCTCAGCGTGCCCAGAGGTCACAAAGCATGTCAGAGTTGTATTGCACGTTTTCTAGTTCGCTTCCACACTTAGGTCACTGATACATTTGGAGCTTAGGCTGCAAGTCCTGATATATTGGACTGTTCTGGGCTTTGATTTTCATCCCAGTCTAATACCATAAATAGTTACTGTCATAGCAGTGTAATAAGTCTGTAAACTCAAGCAATGGCTCCTTTCCCCTTTGTATTTCAAGCCTTACTGACTTCCCCTGGCCCTTCCCTCTGCCACACTAACTTAATGATGAGCTCATCAGGGTCTATTAATTGATCTACAATTTTCCCATTTGATGTGTATCATATTAATTTTTAAAAATCATGATAAAATGTAGGACATTTGCCAGTAAACCATTGAAGTATACAGTTTAGTAGCATTAGTCACATTCATTGTGTAATTCCCAAAATGTTTTCACTATTCCACAGAAACTCTGTGCCATTAGTAACTTTTGTCCCCTTCCCTCAGCTTCCTTTCTGACTCTGAATTTGCCTGCTGTAGATACCCCATGCAGGAGGCACCAGACAGTATTTGTTCCTTTATGTGAGTGACTTCACTTAAAACAGTCGTAGAGAATACAGCAAGGTCGTAGAGAATACAGCACTGAGCTTCATTCCTTGTGGTTGAAGAGTAGTCCAACCTGTGCAACTGCATTATGTGTTGTTCTCATTTATGACTGTTCTGTTTTGAACATTAGTCAGCAAGCACCTGTCTGGGGCTTTGCTTTCAGTTCCTTTGCGTATATGCCTAACAGTAGGATCGCCTTATCATGGGACAACAATGCATTTGCTTTTGTAAGGAACAACCGTACCCCTTCCCACTCCCATCCACAATGCAGGAAAGTCCCAACTCCTGCACCCTTGATCACATTTGTTATTTTATTTATTCTTTTTCTTATTTCCTGTTTTCTTTTGCAGTTTATTTTTATTTTTTAATTAATTTTTTTTTTTGTCTTTTTGAGACAGGGTCTCACTATGCAGTTCAGGCTGGCCTTAAGCTCACTTTGTAGCTCAGGCTGGTCTCGAACTCACAACAATCCTCCTGCCTCAGCCTCCCAAGTGCTAGGATTACAGGCACGCGCCACCATGCCCGGCTAATTTTTTATTTTATTGAAGTACAAATATCAATCAGACAGTCTTAAGACACCTTAACAAGACAGATTCGATAAACCAACACATTGCAAACTGTTTTCACAATGCCCTGGCATCGTACAAGGTACATACATGATACTACACCCAGAGACATCATCATAGCAGATGTCTCTTATCAGTAAATGAAGAGTGTAGCTGTTTATTTATTTATTCTTGTTAATAGCCAGTCCAGCAGGTAAGAAGTCGTACTTCATTATGGTGCTGGGTTTCTGTTTTTGTTTTCTGGTAGCATGGATTAAACTCAGGGCTTAAGCTATATCCTCAGTCCTCTTTATTTTCTTTAATTTTGAGACCGACCCTTGCACTCACATGGTGTCTTTAGAAATGGCTTGCCAATTAAAAGTATTCCAGGTCCTTCTTGCCTCAAACAAAGAATTGGACAAGACAAGCTAAAAACAGTATGTAAAGTTCATTGGAAAGGTGAGGGGTGAAGGGATAAGGCGAGAACTAGCTCTGCAGAGTAAACTGAGGCTGAACAAAGAAAGGAAAAAATAAAAACCAAACTAAAAGTGGGCTTCTGTGACTCATCAAAACAGCAGGCTTCTTGTGGCAGCTCATCGCTTTTCTGCCACCCACATCTCTTGCGGATGTGTGAGAAATTCCATTTGTACGGTCCTGGGAATTACCAGGAACTCTTCCAGGATCTTGTGAGTGACAGGTCCTGCCTATTTCCCAGCCAGCGTCACCGTGCCCTACCTGCTACATCATCACTAGCTTGTCCAGGCTGACCCTAAGTTTCACATTCTTGGGCCTCAGCCTTCCCGGTGTGCTGCTCCAGCATGCCTGCCTTCACTGTGCCTTTGATTTGTATCTCCCTAACAATTCAATGATTTTGACCATTTTTCACATGTTTATT
>PVKA01050113.1:0-12896 GCA_004027165.1 Ctenomys sociabilis | reverse complement strand
GCCGCTGGAGCTTGCTGTAAGCTGTCGTCGGGTGGAGTCGGAAGCAGCCCAGAAGCGCGTCCTGCAGCACCCTTCCTTTACCTGCATCAACAGTGGAAGCATTTCCGGTTGGCCGTGCGGCTCCTGTGCTGCGGGCTGGAGAGCTTGGAGTGCTGAGACCAAGCCCTTGGCTTGAGCAGGTCTTGGCCATCTTCACCCCACGGAGCCCACCGATCCTTGACAGCAACACCCTGGCTGAAGCCGATCACCATGCAGCTGCTCACAGGCGGCCCCAGAGCCTCCTTCCGCCCTCTCCTTGTCCGTGGAGGCTGCAGAGTGCACTGCTGTCAGGTCTGGCTTCATTGTCACTAGAAAGATCTCGTTTCAGGCTTAAGGTCCCCAGAAGGCCTGCAAAGAACCAGGAAGCTGAAAGCAGGAACAAGAGACAAGGGAGCTGGAAGGCACGGCACTATTTAAGGAACTTAAGGGGGAAACTGAGGCTAGGGCATGACAGTGAGAGGGCGGGCTGAGGAAGTCCTGGGAGCACTGACCCTGAAACACCACTCTCGGAATCCCCCAGAGAGCCCTTGTTCCTCAGCATGGCCCTAGCTGGGCCAGAAGAATGCTAATCCAATCTCTCTTCTTGGCCCCAAACCACCTCTGACCTAGAGGCTGTTAGCAGCTTAACTGGCCTGGAGCTAGGCTAGGAAATGAGTCCCCAGAATAGATGCATCCAGCTCAGGGCAAGATGTGTCATGCCGGAGGCCTCTACCCTACCCCTGAACCCCTCGGGGCTCTGACTGCTGCCCAGAGCCATGGCCCACAAGACTCCCTGCTGCTCTGTCCCCAAGTCTCCCAGACTAGATTTCCACTCTGGGCAGCTCTGTGGATGAGTCACACGTGGGCGTGTAAAATCTCCAGGGAGTGTATTTGTAAACACTGCTGGGTTTAAGAAGGAAACTTGCCAGGCCCCATGTGAGGAGAAAAGGACAAGAAATATCTTAAAATTCCAGAACAGGGAAAAGGAATGCTCAGAAACCAGGCAGCATGGGCTTCTCTTCCTGTGGGTGAACAGTTCTAGTGCTGCATATGAAGGTGATCTCAATGTAGTCTTTTAAAATCATGAGGTCTTAGAATTAGGAAAGATCTGTGGCCGAAAAGGTGTGCAGTGCCAGTGTCCCCTGCATGTGCTGATTGCCTCTGGTGACCTTAACAGATCAGAGATGTGGCCTGGTCTGGAATCAGGAGGCAGCAGCTGTGCCTCCGGCTGCCCCAGCTCCCCTTGAGCACACACAGACCTGCAGGCGACGGTGTGAGGTGGCAACTGTGGTACCTTAAATTCCTTTGTCTTTGAAAGCCCTGTTTACTGTGACCACATTGACCACTGTCCTGCGCTGCTCCTCTGGGGTGGAAGCAATGAGATGCAATCAAAATGTGGTGAACATTTGCATTTAAAAAATGTATTGCCATGAAAGACACATTGCGTGACTGCCTCAGAGTCCTCCCCCGCCAGTAGCATCCTGTCACACTTGCCTCTTTCTGAGACAGCTCTGGACGTGCTCTGAGAATCTTCAGTCGCACTGTTGTGGCTGTCTGAGGTCCTGAATCAATTTAGATGCCTGTCCTTCATGGTCATCTTGAGCCTGGGGACAAGCCAGGAGTCACCTGGGGCCAGTGGCTATGAAGTCTTCTGTTGCATGGCATCCAGCAACACCCTTCAAGTCCTTGTTTACCACATCTCATGAAGACACTCAGGAAAGAGGACTTCCAGAGCTGCTACAGAAAATGGCAAGAATGAGGATTGCTGGGGGGATTCCTGACAGTGCATCTTGTGCTATAATAAATGTTTAGCATTTAAGGGCACAAGGTGTTGTTATTAGTCCATATATATCATTGAACCAAAGCAAGAACTGCTTAGTTGCTTCTAACTTAGAAAATGTTTTCACAGCTTGTGTTTCACCACTGCCACAGCCTGGAAAGTGCCTGCACTCTGTGGAAACAGAAGATCTTGTTAAAGGGCTTCGTGGTGGCAGTGTGGTGCTCTAGAGATGACGCACTTCACCAGGAGCTGGGCTGGGGACTTGCAGGGGCTGGCTGCACCGCTGGCCTCTGGTGCATCCTGCCACATGCACTGAAGTGGTGAAGGCGCTCCTCCGGAGCTTGGCTGGCCCTCCATCCCTGGGCTCTGGGAAGCACCTGGCCCATGACTGACTGACAGAGTCACCTCTGGTGGGGCCAGGGCCCTCTGCATCTGGGTCTGCTGCTGGACTCGGTGTGACCCCGCCAGCCAGAGGCCCATGCCTCCGTCCACAGGCACCAGCTCCATAAGAGACGCCTAGGTGCCAGACGGGAATAAGCGCCCTGGTGGATTGCTCTCCTCAACATTGTCATGATTTTCTGTTTTAGCTTCGTTTTCTTGAACAAAATTTTCAGAGCTGGGCATGGTGGTAATACCAGCACTCTGGGAGGCTGAGGCAGGATGATCACAAGTTCAAGCTCAGCCTGGGTAACTTAGAAGCTTAGCAAGACTCTGCTCAAAACATAAAAAAAGTAAAACAGGGGCTGGGGACTTGGCTTAGTGTGAAATCCTGGGTTCAATCTCTGCTGTGGTAAAAAGAAAAATAGTAATGAGCAGAATTAGAAAATTTGATTCCATAGGCACACTTACTGAGATTATGGTTTGGTTTTATTTCAATTTATAAATAACTTTGATAGGAAATTTCCATCTTTGTCAAGTCTTTTTCCATGCATGAACCTTTTCTAACTGTCCTTTGATGTTTAGCATCCTTGACCCTGTCCCCAGAGACCCGACTACTTCTCGAGGCCTCCAACACTCACGGGTCACCACCTCTCCCTAGTGCCACAGGGGGCGGGACCTTGCTAGACCTTGGCGATGAACCACACGTGGCCCATTTCCTCTGCCCAAGCTGTAGCAGCTGGGGAGGAGCTGGCACTAAGCAGGGCCCCCCAGCCCTGGGCCTCCATCCACCAGCTGAGCCTCCTCCCCCTTGTCCCATGGCAAGAACCTGCCTAGTCATCACGGTTCTCTGAGGACAGGAACAACCAGTAGTGTCCTGTGCTCCAAATGCCCTCCGTGAAGGAATCACCAGCCCAACTTCCCATAAGAGTTTGTGGCATGAACAAGCTCCGCCCCAGGTGAGAAAACCTTTCTGGAGCTGCCCATTTGGATGTAAAAATGTCTTTGTGTTCTTAGAAAGCTTGTGTCTGTGGACAAAGGAGACAGAAAATGGAAGAGGAGGAGAGGGAGAGGGAGGGAGGCAGGGAGGGTGATGCAGCCTCACCCTAAGGCTGGGAGCCGCGCAGACTAGGCCACCTACTTGGGCACTGTCCCCGAAGGAGGGAGCACCCCACAGCCGAGCTGACGGCGGCTCTGAGACACAGGCTGACCTTCAGTCGGAGAATGTGCTCAGACACCAGCAGTGGTCAGGCCCACACCTTGGAACTCTCCTGCTGTGGGGAGGTGCTGTGGACCCCCAGGTCCACTCTGACCCTGGGTGCTGGGTGCCTACCTCCCCCGCCCCATTCCTCCTGGGCCTGCGGGCTGGGACTTCTCGGAGGGGAGCCCAGGAGACCTGGCCAGCTTGGGCACAGGGAGGGCCACAGCGCTGCGTCCTTGTCTCTGAGACTGTCTTGAGTGAGCGAGATGGTTAAGTAACCCTCTCCAGAGCCTTCCTGACCACAGTCTTTCCCTTTGCCTAATAATTGAATGACAATAGAATGCCCATCTCGACAGGACTAAACAATAAAAAAAGGGGAATACAAAAGAACCATCCTGTGTTTGTATAAACAGTACAGTTAGGATAAATATGCAGTGCTTTTGTGTAAGTCTATGAAAAGAAAGATGTGCACTAATAGTGTTTGGACAGGATACCCTGCCTGCCTCCTGTACTGTGGAAAACCACTAGGAAGATAACAATGTAAAAAGTTTTAATTATTGAACCTGTACTATAATCCAGCTTTAAAAAAAGATAGGCATACAGCTACATTCTCTGAAATCATTGATTAGAGGCACCTGCTTTAACAGTGTTTGTAGACAGAGTAGCATGTATGCACCTTGTACAGCAAAAAGCCACTCTGAAAACAATGTGCAGTGTGTTAATTGTTGAATCTGTCCTAGTAATTGATTGGAAACTGTCTCATTGCTATTTGTTCTTCAATAAAATTTAAAAAAATAAAATAAATAAAAATAAAAATTGGGTCAGGGTCGTGGGTAGCTTAGGACCCACAGATGAATGGTGCACTGGCTCCTTGGGGACAGGAGGGAAGTGCGACATGCGGCAATGCTTGCCGCGGGCAGGAGGGTCCTCACTTGTCAGCACACTTTGAATGAAGCACTGAAGATGTCCAGCTGCACCGCTTCGTCATGTGGCGGGCCGAGGGGCCGGCGTGTATTATAATTCGTGGAAGCACCACCAAACAGTGAGCTTTTTGGCAAAAGAAAGTTCTCAGAAGGTTTTTTCAGGTATTATGTATTCTAATCCCTTGTTGAAAATATGTAGTCCAGCATCTGGACAGGAATTCAAGTAGTTGCTAGAGACAACTGACAAGTGGTTGTGATCCGTGTGGCCATTCCAGTGGACAGGAAGAGGGGTTGTCCTACTCAGGCCTACAGCCAGGATTTTCTAAAAACTCAGTGAAGTGGGACAGACAACATGATTAAAAGATGCTCATCTTAAAGCAAAAGCCAGCAGCATGGTAGCCAATGCAATGGGCCAGGAGTACTAAACGAAAGTCCATAAACACAGGGGAAGGAGAAGGTGAAAGGGAGGGGAGGAGAGGCAAGTATGTAGATATCTTATTCTATGTCCCGAAGATCCAAGAAAAATTATAATGCAAAACTGTTTATGATAGGCCGGGGATATAGCTCAGTGGCACAAGTGCCTGCCTGGCAAGTGTGAGGTCCTGAGCTCAATTCACAGTGCCCCCTCCTGCAAAAGCTGTTTATGATGACCCCATTGCTTTTGGCTCCTAATTAATTTATTTCTCCATTTACCTTCCTTCGGCCTTTTCTTGCTTCCGTTAGGAATTCTCCTATAAGTTCCATGGGTATACATAAGTCTATACTGCATTTCAAAACTTTTAAAATGCATTTCTTTCATACTTCAACATCAACATCTCTGAACTAGAAATTTATTCTATGATAGCCTGGGCACATTGCCACCAGGGGGGCCTCGGAGCACTTGTGATGTGTCTGTCATGGGGTAAACTCGATTCATATTTTTACCGCTTCACTTCAGATTACTCATAACTGTCCTTTCAAATGTCTTCAGAAAACTTTCCCTCTCACTTGGCATTGACGCACACAAAACTAGACCAGCGGGCCGGACTCAGGCCGTGGTGCACTTCGCGTTCATTACTCGGTTCCCGCTGTGCCCCTTTGCCTTGCAAGGCAGCTGCCAGGGCCTCGGTGGTCCTGGGGAACCGGACCTGCAGGCGGACGCAGCGGTGTCGCGTTCTGTTCCTGCAGCTAAGGATCACCCAGTGCACAGTCAGAGGTACAACCAGAGAGAGGAGGGCGCGGCCGATCCTCGGGAGTAGAGAAGTGTGTAAGAGCCAGTACGTCTCCGAGACGCGGGCGGCCTTCCAAAATGTCACATATCAATTTCTCAAAACTTCCTGCTGATGTTGAACAGAAGCTGCCAAGCTGCTGACTGCATGTGATTCGACTGAGAAAACTGAAACCTGGGTTTTATCAAGTGAGAAAGCTTCATTCATTCTTTGCGTTGTGCTCTGCGTCTCCATTGCATCGGTGTCTGCTCTGATCGCTATAATTTCTTGCCTTCCTTGGGTAGACTTGCCCTTTTTTCCCTAGGAGCTCGAGGAGCAGCCTAAAGTGCCTCAGGGCACCGCCGATGTGTCCCGCAGGTTCCAGGGGCTGTGTCCGCATTTCTGTCTAATTGTGTGATTGTAGCAGCGCAATTTCTCAGAGCTAAATCTTGGAAACAACCCAAATGCCCATCAACTGAGGGATGGACACAAAAGACGTGGGTTGTTTTTTTCTTTTTTTCTGTATCTTTAATTTTTGTACTTTTTATTACTATTTTTAAAGAATACAAAATAGTGATAGGCGAAAACATACATGATATAAGATTTCACTAATCAAAGTAATAGGAATCCAACAACAGTTGCTGTATTGCGTGATGCTATGTGCAAATCAGTTTTGCAGATTACCAGATATACATGTATAAGTTTTATTCTTAACAATAACTAAGAAGTTATAAGAAATTCAAGAGAGGAAAAAATTAGAATGAAAACAAAAACTGTAAGCATTAACTGCTCCTTTCTTTTTTATATTCATGTAATTAGAATTCTCAAAGTAGAAAGGAATAGGCAATAAATATTTAAAATTTCTGAATTTAGTTCAACTTATAATACCACATTTCCAAGAAAAATGAATCTTTTGCACAAGAAATTTAAATAAAATCATACCAAGATACTAAAAAATGAAATTGTCCAGAACTTATTATAAAGAAAAAAATGGTTAAAGCACATACATAAAAAATATTAGCTATGGAAGAACAAATTTAAATAGCATCTTATTCCACATTAGGAAGAAAAAAAAAAGAACCAGGTGTGTAAGAAACTAGACTAATTAAAGGGTTGAAAGAAAAAAAAAATCTATCCTCTTTGAATTTTATACTCAGCAAACATACCTTTGAAAACTAAAAGTAAAATATTTTCTATTTATATAAACTTAAAATATTTGAATACCTCCAAACGTAACATATACGAAATAATGAAGAGCATAATTCAAAAGGCAAGAAAAGTTGCAGTATGCTCCTGGATGAACAATAAGGAGCTCTCAAAGTGATAGTTATGCGGGACTGTATAAAATATATTAGATGAACCCTTATCTAAGAGGTCATTGAAGATTTCTATGAAACAGTACCAATCTTATGTCAAGTTATACACGTATTTTTTTTCATATATATGTGTGTGTATGAGTGTAGAAAGGACAGGGAAGAAGTAATATAAAGTCAACAGAAAATGCAAATACACTTTTTAAAGTTTCTAATACTCAGAAAAAATATCGTATGATGTCTTTTAGAAAAATTGTAATTCAAAGATATAGTATAAATCTTAAAACAAAAATTAAGATTAAGCAATATTCAGAAAATTAAATACTAATTAATTTAAAATTAAATGTTTCAAAACAATTGAACTGAGAAAAAGTTTTCATGATAGTAAAGAAGTACTAAGAATAAAACATAAGATAAATACTGGAATGACAAATAAATGACCATCACTTCTGACAGTTTGGGGATAGGATATCACGCAAAATTCTAGTGTGTCGTGGACATGGATAATGACCATGACACTCACTGGTGGCCAGGTGTCACTTGTGGGACTGAGGTTCAGCAGTTTCCTTGAAATCCACCCTGTAGACCCATATGGAATCATGACCCATAGGGTGCAGGAGAAGTCCATTTGTAGAGTGCGCTGATGGAAATATTTTGCTGCAGTACACAAAAGAATAACTGAAAGACTACTGTTGTATACCTCTTATTCTCCTGTGTTTAACTGTTTGCCCTACTTGGTGGGTTCTTTCCATTCTCATTCATGGGGTTGTGATCATTTTGCTCCCTCTCTAGAACATCATTTAATAGTCTGTGTAGGCTTGGCTTTGTCATCATGAAATTCTTTAGTTGTTCTTTGTCATGGAAGTATTTTACTTCTCCATTATACTTGAAAGAAAGTTCTGTAGTGTGCATCAGTCTGGGTTGGAATTTGTTTTCTTGCAAGACTTGCAGTACTTTGCTCCATGCTCTTCTTGCCTTGATGGTTTGTGAAGAGAAATCTGCCATAATTCTGATGGGTTTTCCTTTAAATGTGATCTTTTTCTTTTCTTTAGTGGCTTTTAATATACTCTTCCTGTGCTGAATTTCTGGGATCTTGATTATTATATGTCTAGGAGTGATTTTAATTGGGTTGGTGTTATTTGGAGTTGTATATGCTTCGGTTCACTGAATGTTAGATTGTTGCCCCATATTTGGGAAGTTTTCTTCTATTACTTCTGCCCATATTCTTTTTATATCATTTCTATTGACTCCTTCCTTCTCATTGATGCCTATTAGTCTCACATTGTTCATCTTTGCATCATCTTGCAAGTATTGAATTATTTTTTCCTGCATCCTAGTTGCTTTTAAGAGATCTTTGCTTTTTCACTGGCTGCAATGGTATCTTTAAGGTCAGAAAGTCTATTTTCTTTTTTTGTCTTTTTGAGACAGGGTCTCACTATGCAGTTCAGGCTGGCCTTAAGCTCACTTTGTAGCATAGGCTGGTCTCGAACTCACAACAATCCTCCTGCCTCATCCTCCCAAGTGCTGGGATTACAGGGATGCGCCACCATGCCTATTTTCACTTTCACTGAAACAGATTTTCCAGGTTGTGGTTCAGGTTTTAATTTCCTGTATATCACTTTGGATCTATTTCACACATTCTGTTTCTTTCCTATATTGCTTATTCAGGGGTTCCATCATTTCTATATTCTGTCCTATTTTTATCAGTGTTTTCTTTAGAAGCACTTAGTACTTCTTTGAGTGTAGTTGTCACTACATTTTTTACTTGAGAAATTATTTCTGATCTGATCTCTTCGGTACCTTTCTGCAGTTGTTTCTTTACTTCTGACGCTTTAATTTCCGAGATTTCAGGTGTGTGGTTTCCAATTTCCTCTGTGCTGGTGCCTTCTGCATTTGTACTGGGTGGACTCGGGGCCTGAGACTGCTTTTTGTTCCTTCTCTTTGTAATTTGTATACCACTGACTTTTGACCTTAGGTGTAGAGCTTAGATAGAGTTATTACCTTAGCACCAGGTCCAGATCTACGAAGTTCAGACTCCTCCAGGTCTGTGGCTTGGGTGTGCCTGCTGTGCTCCTCTTCTTCCTGCTTCAGCCTTGAAGGTGAGCCCTTTGTGCCAGTCTGGCAAGATGCTCTGCTCCTGAATCAGCTGGGTGGGTCCTGTCTCTAGCCTCTTTGCAAGGAGTTCTGCTGAAGGCTTCCACACTGGGCCTGTGCTCTGGGTCGCTTCAGGGTCCAGGGGTGCAGGCCTTCTCACTCACACACCAAGATGTGGTATTTTTGTACAGTGGAGTATTACTCAGTCATAAAGAAATCTAAACTCAAGGATTTTATAGGTAAATGGATGCAACTAGTGATCATACTCACAAGTGAAATAAATCAGCCTCCATGTGTGAACGTCGTGTTGTCCCATTAGTGCAAGAACCTGAAAGAGTAAATAAAATCTGAAAGACACAAACTAGGTGCTGGGAAAGGGAAAGAGTCTGTTGAAAGGAAAGGAACAACCAGAAAGCAAAGGAGTGAGGAAAAGAACAAAGGAAAAAAAAAATAAGAAAGGCAGAAATTACACACAAACACACACACACACACACACACACACACACACACACGCATATAGTGGGTAATTGTCCTGCTGAGTTCTACTGGCCCACTGAAGGGAACAGTTAATGCTTAATTTTTTCTTTCTCTTTTTAAATTTTTTATAACTTTTCTCAACCAATTTTAAACTAATTTTGCATGCTTACATCTGGTGATCTGAACAACTAATTTGAAGTCAGCATAGTGAAATGTAACAGCCACTGTTGAATTCCCATTATTTTGTTTAGTGAAATTCTGTATCATTTGCAATTGTTTTATTATTTTATTCTCGTTAAAATAAATAAATAAGATGCAAAAATAGTAATAAGCAAACCAGGAGTGCTGGCGCGGCACCACGGCCTCAGGCATCTTCAGGGGTGCTGCAGACGCTGCAGGGGAGACCATTCGGATCGCAAGTCAGGGCTCACGGCAGCCCTGACTTGCTGCGGATGCTGGAGGGGTGCGGCGCACCTGTCACCCGTCTAATTTGCTATCTTGCTATAAACCACACATCGCCCCAGGAAGATACTGCTGCTGGGTCCAGAGAATAGGACGGCCGTGGAAAACTGACTGGAAGTCACGGGACAGAGATGTGGGCAGGCGGGAGGCTCCGGGGGGTCCTAGCAAAAGCGCAGCCCAGACCAGGGCAAGGACGAGAAGCTGAGGCCTTGTGGCTCGAGGTGGTGTCCTGCTGTCCTCAGCTGGCTCTTTGGGTGTCAGCTCACTCAGTGCAGGGCTCTTCCTAACCTCTGAGTACTATGTGTGCGAAAAAGTATCACTCGCTGGAATTTTTTTTTAAGTCCCCTTATTTTTAGTAAATGCCAAAGAAATTATACCCTCTCCCCATCTTTACCAAGCATATCAAAACAAAACAACAAATCAGGCTTTACTTCAGCAGTAAAGGGGCCCGGGCCTGCCCCCACTTTTCTACTGCAGATGTGTGCGTTGCTGTTAGGGTTGCCCCGTGCGTCTCTCTGCCTTTCGCTGAGGGAGACCGGAAGCAGTCTGCGTTCGCCCTCCTGGCGTGGAAATCAAGGCGTGTGTGCAGAAGTGCGGTGCGACTGGGCCCACCTCGCGCTCTAGCTATTTTCCATGTTGCCATGAGCACCGTGCAGGGTCCCCTAGACCTACCCACTCCCGGGTCTGTTCAGGAAAAGCTTTCTCTTGATGGCTCTGGCGAAGTGGCCCAGTTCAGTGCGCGGGCACATGGGGAGCCAGAGCTGCGAGCTGCGCAGTCGCGGGGAGTCCTCTGCGGGAGCACGCATGCCTGACAGGGTGCACCGCTGTGCTGAGGTACGTGAGGGGTGGGACAGGGACGGCGACGTCATGGCTCTGACGGTGGCCCAAAGTCCTGGGACAGTGAAATGGAGCCAGAACCCACTGAAACAGGCACAGGAATGCAGGCATCCCGGGATACAGGCAGTGCAGAAAACAGCCGCGTCAGCGGAGGTGTGTGGCATCCGGCAGAGCCAGCGCTGTGGCTCAGGGCTGGGAGCCGCTATGACAAAGGCAGTGCTGCAGGACACTGGTGGGAAATGCTCTGCGCCCCAGCACGTTAGGGGTGCTCTCGCCGTGCGATTCCTCCCTAGCTGAGCTGAAGTGCCCATGGTTCCACTGCACAAAGCATTGATTTCTCATGGTGATCACAGGAATGTAAAAGACAGAGAAAAGAGAAGGCTCAAACTAGGGCATAAGAATGAGCACCTCGGTTGGGAAGCTTATCACGCTTCAGTTTAGACACACGCTGGAGCTCAGCCACCGGGTCCTCATGCTTACTGTGTAAAGTGTGACCAGACCGCTCCAAGCTAACGGAGGGTGGCGTCCGGCAGAGGGTGTGCCGGTGCCCAGCTCATGTGCTACATGTGCCAGCAGAGCACAACAGGCCAGCCCAGGAGCTGCGCCCAGGAGAAATCCAAATGAAATGGTGCAGTTTCAAAACTGAGAGTCGTATATCTACAATCCTTGGATTTTGGAAAGATGTAACACTGGCCTTGCACATGCGAGAAAAGCAGACTGCTACTGCTGACATCAGCGTGTCATCATGAGGGAAATACCAACAGGGAAAACCCGGCAACATCGGAAGCCTGAGGTGGAAACGTTCGACAGCCGGAACATGGAGAAGACGCTGGTGAGCGACGGAGCATCTGTGATGTCACTCAGAGCGCGAGCAGTGGCGTGGTGTGTTTCACTTCGTCCTAAAATGTGTGGAATAGTTGGCTACTTTACCAACAAAGAATGACAAGCACAACACACCATGGAGACATTTCCGCTGAGCACTGGGACTGTAGCTCAGAAGAGATCATTTACAGCACAGGAAAAGCAAAGCATTTCTGCCCAGGAAACTACAAAAACAATTGCGGAGAACGGTGGTGAGCTGGCAGATAGGAGGCAGGTGCAGTGCCCCGAAGCCCTGCTAGAACAACAGGGAAACTCAGGGAAGCAGCTGGGTCCTGCAGGAAGGAGCAGGAGGCAGGACACAGGTGCCATCAGTGTGAATGACACCCGCGCACGGAACATGCGCTGTCCTGCGTGAAGCCCCCTGGGGTGGCAGCTAAAGCAAAGCTTACCCTTATAGCAGAGCTGTGTTGGCATTTTCTTTTTTTTTTCTTTTTTGCATTTTGGGGAAGGGTCTCCAGAGTGTTCAGGGTCTCACTACCAGATCAGACTCGTAGTGCTCCGTCTGTGTGCAGCCTCCCTCCAGGCCCGCGCCAGCACACCCAGTCTCAGTCGCAGTCTCAGTGGTCCGCAGGGCCAGGGCTGGCATGCCGGGCCCAGGGATCGGACTCTCAGCTCCTACTTTCAAGCGCTTTACTCTGCTGAGCTATTTTGCTGGCCTTCTATTGGCATTTTCGATGTTGCTCATATAGAAATTTATTTCTGACGCTATCTTTTAGGTTTTATGAGCAATTGCATAGCTGGCGTGCTATTCTAAGCACATGACACGTGCTAAGAATTTAATTATTTTATTGATTGTCGACTACATACTGTACGACATAGTAAAAGCCCCCTGGCAAAGCAGCAGGACCACTGAGATGTCCAGTACATCCTACAGAAAGGCCAGGAAGGCAAAACATGTGGCCGCATGTGCAGGCTGCCCTAGGTGGGTAATGCGAGCCGAGATTCTCTTGTAGTGTTATTGGTGCTTCCATTGTAGTTCATATGGCAATATGTTTCCTATATTACTTTTTGGACTCTACACCAAAAACCAGTTAATATTGAAAATTTTGATTTTTCTTATAAACACTCAATAGTAAAAACTCAGTACTTTATTTTCGTGAAATTTCTACGTTAAGTATTCATTGCTTAACACGATGAAACACATTAAGTTAAAATTAATAAATCATCAATAGAGCTGTTCTAAAGAGCACAAATGGGCCTGGCAGACTCACATTCCTGCACCTCAAAGACAAAACGCGCCCTGTACTCCATGGGCTGCACCGGAGCTCCGTGCAGAAAGGCAGTCTCTGAGCCAGAGGGCCGGGCGCTGTGCACACCATCAGAAGCTTTCTGAGCTGGGAATGC
>PVKA01050112.1:0-12892 GCA_004027165.1 Ctenomys sociabilis | reverse complement strand
CTGCATCAAACCTGTCCTGAGGTCTTTGCTGGGCAGACTCACTGCTGTGAAGGGCAGCAGTGCCCCTCTCAATGCCAGCTTGTATCTAGTTGTCCCCACCCCCAAAGCCTGCTCATAGGTGGATATTTTCAGAGGGGTGAACCTAGAGTGTGTGACTATGGATTAAAGGTGTGGCACTGGGATTTAAAGTTTGTGGTTCTGCAGTCAAATGCTCTACCACTGAGCTATACCCCCAAGTTTGTGGTTCTGGATTAGTCTGGTAATTGGTTTATAGTTCTGGGAAGCTCTGCCTGGGTGTGGGTGGTACCACCCAATAGGTGTATAGCTTGGATGGGATAAAGGGGAAAGGCAGGCTTGCTGCTTTACTGCAGAGGCTGCTTTCTGTTTGCTGCCTTCTGCTTGCCACACTATGAACTGTTTCTCCTTACTGATATCTTCTGCCCTGCCACCCTGCCCAGGAACCAGCCAACAGTGGACTGAAACTTTTACACACTGTGAGTTGGAATAAACCTTTTCTCCTTTAATTTTGAGACTCAGGTATTTTGTCTCAGCAATGAGGAAGAAACTAGCACCTTCTTGGAGATCTGAGGCAGTTAGTGTCCTGATGGGCTGCTGCTGCATGTTGGAGGTGACATCACCATGCCTAGCCAGCTCCTCTGGGAATGCGCAAAATAGAGGACCCTTATTCTTCTCTCTTGCTCAGTGGTTATCAAGACTGACATCTAATTAATAAGAAATAACACCTAGCAGTGATTTGGATAGCAGATGACCCGGGAGCTCTCTGGGTGTCACCTGGATGATACCTAAGCTCTTGTTCGCAGGCTCTGTGACCACTAAGACCCACCTTCAGCTTGCACTGGGAAGGGGATGGGTGTGGTGTGGCATTGCTCCCTCCTCATATGACGTACCAGAATCTCGCCTCTCCAGTTGGGCTGGTGTCTTTGCCTGAGGATTGGGGGTGGGTTGACCAGAAGCCAGACAGATCCGAGGAGACAGGAAGCTAGTGCCGCTGAGGTGGGGCTTGAGCTGTGCTGCTGGGGGAGGCTGGGCTCCCAGGAGTGGGGTCCGGGGGAGGGGAGGATAGGAGAGGGTGGCTGCGAGGCCCTGGCACTGCTTTCCTGGGCTCAGGTGGGGCCAGACATCTGCTGGCCATCACACAGCTCAGATTCCTGTGGCAAACAGGCCTTGGTGGGTCTCCCTTCCTTTCTCTCGTCCTCTTGGCCCATTCTGCTCATTGCTCTTTCTTGGGGTCCTTGAGTCTGCAGAGCTGAACTGACTGCCCAGTTGAGGTCCTGCTCACTTCTGGGCAGCCCAGGCAGGGTGGTGGGTCTTTTATTTATTATTTTACTTTATTCTTTCTCCCTAGTTCACCATTTTCCCTCTTCTCAGTAACACCCAGCGTTTGTGGATTTACTCTGTTCTTCCAATCCACTTCCAGTATGTTCTGCAATTATTTCAAAATAAGTGAACCCTTGAAAAATATTCAGGGCTATTTTGTGTGCATTTTAAAACCATGCAGAAATACTTTTGGCCTGTAATTGCATCCCATTCTTTTGTTTTTGTGCTGTCATCATGTTTTTGAGATTGGTCCTTGTGGCTATATGTAAATCTGGTTCAATATATTGAAGTACTGCATGGAATTTCCAATACAAATCTACTGGAGAAAACCACTAACCTTCAAGCCTTTTAAATTCCTAAGTGATTACCTGCTGCGGATGTACTGAATGACGCTATGAAAAGCGGCCTTCTCTAACCGGCATTTTGGCCACACAGGAGTGTCTTTGGGGCTAGAACGGGAGTCCGAGGGCTGTGTTGCTGCCCTTTAAGCGCTCCAGGGCAGCTCTCTGCAGACCTGCGCCAGTCTTTCCTGACAAGGCTGGAGCTGAGACCCTGTTCTGCACACCACAGGCACCCAGAGAGGGTTGCTTTTCTGTTTCTTCCAATTGGGCAGTGTCTTGCTTGTTTCCAGGTCTGGTCTGAGATGGAGCTTCCTCATTTGCTTACCAGATGATGGAAGTTTCTCTGCTCTTAACTGTTTGTAGCCTGAGTTCAGTTTGCAGAGGGGCTGCCTGTCCTCCGCTGGCCAGTTTGTAGGAATGAGTTGTGTAACGTGGGTAAGCTCCTCTCGGGTCAGGATCCCGAGGATGCAGTTCTCTCTGTGTCTCGTCTGTTTGCTTTGCCATGGTATTCTTTTCAGCTAGAAATTTTTCATTTTGATGAGGCTGAACTGGTACTTTTTGCTCCTCATAGCTGCCCCCTCTCCCAATTCGCTCTGAAGCTGGGAACTGAACTTGGAGGGTAGCTGAGAGGTAAATGCTGTGCTACTGGGCGACATCCCTCAGGCCTCCGTAGTTTATTTATTTATTTTCATTAATTTTATTGAGAAAGAAGTAGCAGCGAGACAGTTTCAAAACAGGTTAGTAGGACAGTTACAATAACTCACACAATGCAGATTGTTGTCCTTGTACTAGTTATTCATAGATGCAGACATGGTAGCTTGTTTAAACACTATTAGTACAAATCTTTCTTCTCATTGAGCTAAGAGAAAGTAGCTGTGTATCTATCCTATTTTGTATGCACATATATATATATATTTTTCACTACAAAATGGTCCTTCCTTTATATCCCCCTTTTTTATTTAGTTTTCTCAGAGATAGGTATTCCATTGCCATTCAAATATTGTGGGTGTGTGAATTGAATTGTGAATTGAATTGTGTAGTTTATTCTTAGGGCAACTTTCAAATTAAATTTTTCCTGAGAATTTAAATTTTTTCTCTTTTTTTCCCTTTGTCCTTTTCCCGTTCCTCTTCTTTCTCTCCCATTTCCTTTTCTTGTCTTCCACCTCCTCCTTCTCCTTTATCTTTCCTCCTCCTCTTTTTTTCTCTCATTTTCTTCTTCTTTTGTGATACTGGGGATTGAACCCAGGGCCTTTCTCCTGGGATAACAGCCATAACATTTTAAAAATGTTTTGAGTCAGGGTCTTGCTAAATTGCTAAACTTCTTATGCTGGACTCAAACTTGTGATCCTCCTGCCTCAGCCTCCCAGAGTACTGGGATTACAGGCACAAGCTTCCATGCCCAGCTTCTCATTTATTAGCTTTATAATTTAACTTTACAAAAAGAGGGATACAAAGGAAGAGCCATTCTGTGTTTGTATAAACAGTGCAGTTAGGATAAATAGGCAGTACTTTTATGTAATTCTATGAGAAGCAAGATTTGCACTAACATTGGACAGGATATCCTATCTGCTTCTTGTACTGTGGATAACCACTAGGAGACAACAATGTAAAAAGTATTAATTATTGAAACTGTACTGTAATTCAGCTTAAAAAAAAAAGATAGGCATACAGCTACATTCTCTTAATTCATCGATTAGAGGCATCTGCTCTAATAGTGTTTGCAGATATATGCACCTTGTACAATAAAAAGCCACTACAAAAACAATGTGCAATGTATTAATTGTTGAATCTGTCCTACTAATTTGATTTGAAACTGTCTCATTGCTACTTGTTCTTCAATAAAATAAAATTAAAAAAGAAAACTCTACATGTAGTCTTTAAGGTACTTGAAATACGTGTGAATATATTCTTGTTTTTGTGCACAACATACATACTTTCCAAAGTCATCTAGAGAGCTTTTAGGGTTTTTTTTTGTTTTTTTTAATTATCACCTACAGCAAGAATCCCAGGTGTCTCTCTTTTTAAAGGAAGTGAGCGGAGCAGGTAGTTTCCTTTGTGCTTCCTCTTGTCCTGTTGCTTTCTTGGGGCTGACGGCCGGGGTGGGATGGCTGCGGCTCCTCCGGGGTGCTTCCGCTCTGTGTGTTCAGAAGCTGCTTCAGTGGCTTATTTTTCCTTTGAGGCAGCCTGATTATTTGCTTGCTTAGTGCAGTGCTATGATTTCAAGAATCTGCTTTTCAGTTAAAACTTGCCTCCTTCAACCACTCCCTGTTACTTGTGGGAAACATTTAAATTCCGTAAGCATTTTACATGTGCTACACATTGGGAAATATCACATGCATACACTGAAATTATAAGACGTGCCACAGGACTCAGACGTGTGATGACCACGTGGACAGCACAGCATTCAGGTGGCCCAGCTGAGGCTGGACTTGGGCCAAGGCTCTCATTCGCTAGGTGCCCTTGCACTGTGACAGCCAAACCCTCTCCACCCTGTGAGCCAACACCCCGGCATAACTTACTACATCATTTATCTTTTCCTCCACGAGTTTTCATGGTTTTTCCATCACTTTGGTTTGGTCCTGGAATTCCTGTTCTGTTTCTTTGATCTGTTCACCGATACCTCTTCTTTGATCTCTTTAAAAAGATTGTCTTAGCCATTCATAAATACTTGTCATAGGGATTTCAAACTTAATTTGTTTTTTGAAATTATTTTTAATTTTAATTAATCAGCTAATTAATTTGGCTTCTACTCCTACTGATCCTCCTGTCTCAGCTTTCCCGGCACTGGGATCATAGGCATGCACCACCACTCCTGGTTTTCGTAGCTGGCACAGGGTGTGGTACCAGGGTTGGAACTTGGATCCTTGTAGTTGCCAGGCTATCATCCCAGCCATTAAGCTTAATTTTGTAATGTTTTAGAAAAATCCACTGTAGTGCTTTGGATTGGATTTAATTTGTCTTTAACTTGCAGATAAGCTTGAGGAGAACCTCCCTGGACAGGGTCAGCATTGCTATTCATGAACAGAAACCACCTCATTATTTCTCGCTTTATTTTTATTGTTTTATTTTTTGGTGTCGGAGCTCAGAGACACATGTTAGGCAAATGCTCTACCACTGAACCCCTCCCTCCACCCCACGAATTCTTTAATGTCATTGCTAGATTCTAGATGGTCTCCAAGGAGATCTTGGGCATTCTCAGTTCCATCATTCCCAGATATTTTGAATGTTTTTCTGCTATGATAAATGCTGTCATAGTTTTGGCTGGGTTCATCTGTGGAGTTTCACAGGGGTGGAAGAGAATGACTCCATGTTATGTATTTTAGTACAGAGTCTACAGGGTCTCACTACACAGATCGGACTCCTAGTGATCCTCATTTTCAGCCAGTCACATGCCACAAAATGGTGCATTGCATATGCAATGTAATATGATTGCATGTGGCACAGTGGTTCTGTTAGCATTGTCTTACCTAGCAACACTGTAACTGTACTGATTCTTGTTAATCCTGTGCTCCATTCCATAGCATATATACTATTTTTTGTAGATCTACTATTAAAGTGTCTGCAACATGTACTTCACAGAAAGTACCTTTGTCATTTGGAAACTCAAAACTGCATTTGTATATAGAGTGTTGTAATCATTTCTATGCTCATTTTTTTTTTTTTTTTTTCCCCAGAACTGGGGATTGAACTTAGGCCCTTGCGCTTGCCAGGGAAGCGCTTATTCCACTGAGCCATCTCCCAGGCCCCTCAATTTTTTTTTTATGTACTTAGTTATAGGGTCTATAGGGTCTCACTACACAGCTTGGACTCGTAGTGTTCTGTTTTCACTCTCCCAAGTGTTGAGATTACAGGCATGCACCACCATGCCCAGTCTCAGCCCTGTCCCAGCATGCCACTGGGGCGGGGCCAGCATGGCATGCTGAGGATTGAACCCTGGTCTTGGTGCCTGCTTAAGCAGGTGCTTTAATCTGCTGAGCCATCTCCCTGGCCCCCTCAATTTTCTTGATGTCTGTCCCTTTCTCCCTCTTCTTTCTTTTGCATCACAGCGATTGAGTCCAGGCCCATGTGCCTGCAAAGCGGGTGCTGTACCACTGAGCTTCATCTCTATCCCATTTGTTTACTTATTTATTTAGAGACAGTGCCTCACTACATTGTCCTGGTTGGATTCAAACTTATGATTCTCTTGCCTTGCCTCCAGAGTTGCTGTGATTGCAAGTGTGTGTCATTGTCCCTGGTTGCTGTGTCTGTTTCTTAATGCCTTTCTTGTTGCTTTTAGTCGACTCTGTTGATATTTGTTAGTCCCTTGGATTAAGCTTGTTTGTTTTCAATTTTTCTTGTGTGTAATTAAAATACTAAAGGCCTTAATTTTTCCTCCAAGAATAACTATCCACTATCTACAAATATTTACATGTACTATGTTCATAATTATTCTGCTTTTGGTACTTTTATCCACCCAGTATATTATATTTCTCTATGACTTCATGTCAACTCTAAGTTTTAAAGTGATGGATTTTTTAAGCTTTGACAAAGTTCTTGACTTGTAAATCACATGCCAAAATGTCCAGCCAGCCTAGAAGGAAGCATGGCAAAATGAGATGGCAAAGGACAGAGTGCTGCTGGTGTCACCGGGGCCCTTGAATCCTGACAGTGAAATCACCTCTCCATTAATCCAGTTGGGGAGGGGCTTCTGTTACCTGCAGTGGAGATACTTAGAGGCCTGGGGCTGGCGCAGGTCTCCTTGTGCACATTGCCCTGTGTGCATCAGCTGCCAGGTGTGGATGGGCTCAAGGCAGTGCAGAGTCCAGGTTTGGGGACAGGCTGGGCTGCAGAGACAAGGGCAAAAGGGAGCAGGGCCTGGGCACAGCAGGCAGTGGGGAGGCTGAGGCTGTGCGCTCCAACATGCACTCTGCCAAGGAGGGTGTATGTATTCATAACAGATTACTAACAATGATGGCAGCTAAAACTTCTTAGTGAAGCTGGCTCTGTGCCGAGCACTATCCTAAGGACTTTACAGGTGTTAATTAAAGCAGGTGCACTGTCACGAGGTGTGTACACTGAGTCTCAAAGAGGCTAGGAGAGTTGCCTGGGGTGACCAGTGAGGAACGAGCAGAGCTGGCCAGCCTAGCCCTGCTGGTAGTTCATTTCCATGCGGTCCTCTCCAAGGCAGGCTGAGCACAGACTCGACACCTTTGTGGTCTATGCTCTCCTAATTAGCCCAGATCCCCAGTTGTTTCCAATGGTCCCTTTTAGCAGAACCTGACAGATGTTTTCATTCTTGGCGGAGTGCAACTGTCTCCTCTCAGACTGGATGTAGATGACCTTAAAAGAAGCAGGAAGGTGTACTGGCTCCCAGTATCTTACGTGCCCTTGGAAGAATCAGTTTTTAATCAGAAAGCCTAATTCAGAGTGGTACTTAGAACTCAACTGTTTCAGGATTGGTTTGATCCAGGGTTCAAATGACATAACCAATACATTACTTATTTTTCTTTTCTTTTTGGCTTTACTTTCCTTGGTGTGGACATTTGCATACTTTCTACTCACTGGCATAGAATGGTTGCTAAACTCCTTGCCATGTTTTGGATTATAGTTTTTTCCCTTCTGCTCATGAACTCGTGTAGAGTTTAACCCTCAAAGTCAAATGTTACTCAAAGCAAAACAAAATAAGATAAACAAAACCAAAAAAATGTTAATGGTATTAATAGGTGGAAACTTAATCTTATCATGATATTTTGTATGTCGGGCCTTGGGAAATAATTAGGATTAGATAAAGACATAAGGGTAGAGCCCATATGACTGAATCCTGATGGCTTTATAAGAAGAGGGGGATAAACATCTCTCCTACACACACACACACGCACACGCATGCACATGTATATGCACATCCACATGTGTACATTTCTCGTGTCTTGTCATGTGTTGCTCCTTGTGCCAAAAGAAGCCATAGCCAAATGAGGACCCTAGACTTTGCACCTCCAGAACTATGAGCCAAAATAAAAGCTCTTGTCTTTATGGAGTAGCCTACTTTAAGTATGTGCTCATAATAATGAAAAAAAGATTGAATGGAGGAATATTTCCTTTCTTATTTGTATCCAGTGGGAAAGGTTGAGTCTTCTATTTGCTTTCTTACGGAAGAAGATACCTCACTGATTTTGATTGGGTTGGGTCCCTATTTCTTGAGGCCTTTGTGGGGCACCTTCTCCTGAGGGAAGATGGACATGCTTCTTGGCTTAAAACAGTAAGTTCCCTCCTGTCTACAAGAGGAGTCATTACCCTCACTTTCAGGAAGGAGATGGAGAAGTGTACGCTGGTCCTTTCCATAGAGAAACACTGGTCCTTCTGGTGGGAACAGGACTGTGGATGCTTTGAGACTGCACTGCCTGTGGCTGTATCCTGAACCTGAGGCTGAGTCTTAAGAGTAGCCAGGGTGGCTTCCTGGGTACACAGGACTTTACACCTTCTGAGTCACTGTTCATGCTGGAGACATGTCCTTAGCTGTACCTTAGCTTATGTTGGGTAGGAGTTTGGAGTCATGTGTTTGTGTGTTCAGTTTGCTCATGGCCCTCATTTTCATTTCTTTCTTTTTGAAGCTGTAAAACTTTTGAACCAGACCTTTAGGTGGGAGTCTAAGACATAAAACAGATGGGATGTAGAGAGATAACTTAGTACTCTGTCCTCTTTGCATTTTCTCTTTCTTGTTCTAAGAAGCTCACTGGGCTGATCAGTTTTCTTGCTTTGAGGCCACTTGTTCCCTGAAGATCAGGCCTGTCTTTTATGTGAACTCACAAAGGAGTTGATGGTGGTGGTGGTCGGGGCGGGGGGTGAAGAGGGAATCTCCTGGTTGGGGAAGAGAATGGATCAGGGGATGATGGCTCCTGACTAAGGGCAGACCACGCTGGTGTCTTCCATTGCCATTCCCATGCCTTCTTCCCCCTTCTCCTGTGCTCCCCAGTCCTGCTTCTGGTTGGGATTGGCCAACAGGAGGTCCTGGGAGGATGTGGAAGGAGGGATGGGAGAGAGACTGGGTGTTTGCCTCAGTCAGCTTTTAGTTGCTGTGACAGAATAATTGTCCTCAATATGATGTAAGGTGAAAGGACGTATGTAGGCTCATGCGTTCAGACACTTTAGTCCATAGTCACCTGGTTCCATTGCTGTTAGGCGTGTGGCATCATGGGGAAAGGGCTACTCCTATGACAGCCAGGGAGCCGAGAAGGTAACAGAATCAGCAAGGAAGGGCTCAGGAGCAGATATAGCTCCCAAGGTCACACCTCTCCCGGTCCCCTCCTTTCACTTAGAACCCACCTTCTTTTTTCATTACCTCCAGATAATGCTCTTAAATTCTGATCTCTTCAGTGGATATCCCACTGTTGAGAATGGTTGTTTCATGATCCAATCTCCTTCTTCGAACACATGAGACTTTTTCCTCATCCCTTCCCCACCCACCTCCCTAAACTTAAATAATTAATCTTTGAAACATTCTTATTCATCATAATATTTGTGAGACGTGTCCTCATTAGATGCTGTTCTCCAAATGAGACTTTGGGGGTCATTTTAGATCTAAGCCATAGTGTTCATTCCCAGGCTGTCTCCTGTGGGGGGTCTTGGACAGTCTCAGCTTTTGTTCAGCAGTCCCCTCATAAGCTCTTGTCCTTACTGCTGGAAACTACTCTGTCACCTCAGTCCCCTGGCAACTTTGAGGCTGCACTACTTTCTGGTTTTGCTGCGTTTGGTGACTATCTTTATAAATTGTCCCTTTATTAAACTCACCTAACTCCCCCAATTGGATGAGCTTGTGGTACATAGTCAGGTCCCTGGATTGTGGTATGGAATTCTTTTTTTTTATGGTTTGGAATTATGATGGCAGTAAGCATTTTGGCCCTGTACTCACAGAGGATGCTAAGAGATGGCAGGGCCTTGGGGAATGGCCAACTGGTACCTTTAGTCACTAGGCACTAAGGCTTTGTGAAGATTCTTCAGCTCCATTTGGCTTGGGGGTCACAGTACCTCAGATTTATGCCTCAGGGTCTGATTAGTAGGTTTTCCTACCTGTTATATTTTGTAGAACCTCAGGAACAGATAAGGTCAATGCAATTTCAGATCAACAATAAATATTTTAGTATAAATATATTCCAAATATTGTATGTGATATACTAAAAATTATTTGTAATTTGTGTGAAATACAAATTCATCTGGATATCCTATATTTTCATTTGCTAAGTATAGTGACTCTAGTTATGGAGAGAGTGCTAATAATTATGGAATGAATTTTTCATCAGCCTCAAGTGACGGGAGTACAAGGTCAGGGTTTGTTTTGCTTTTGCAAAGGATATGGTGCCATTTCTCTGGAATTTGATCAGTGGAGTAAAATCCAAAGGAACAGGAATGGGGAGGCTGATTCCCTTCTGAACCAGGTCTCTTTTGACTGTGCTTCTCCTAGGGGCCTTTGAAGAGAGTCAAGGACAAAAATCTCTAGGGCCAGGGGCCCTGTGGGGAAGGGCTCTCTGGTGGATCCTGTTTGCCTCTTATGCTAGGAAGCCAGACTGTCAAATGCTTTATGGTATTTCATATTACTGTTATAGGACATGTTTTGCCTCCATCCTGAAGTAGCTCATGCTCATTAGTAAAAACTGGAAAACACAAGGAAAGAAAAAGGGAAAATTCTAACAATTCTTGCCCTGCCTTTCCTTAACTGTATTTGCCTTTGCACCTATGCCTTAACTTTCCGTTGCCGTGGTAACATACCTGAAAGTAACAGCTTAAAGGAGGAAAGATCGTGCTGGCCCCACCCCAGGGGGTGCTGAGCCAGTGATTGAGACTGGGTGTGGTGGCGTTGCGCCTGTAATCCCAGCCCTTGGGAGGCTGAAAGCAGGAGGATCACTATGAGTCTGACCTGTGTAGTGAGACCTTGTAGACCTTGGACTAAATACATTAAAAAAAAAAATAGGAGGGAAGGTTTATTGGGCTCATAATTTGAGAGATTTCAGTCCATGGTCCACTGGCTGCAGAGCAGAAATGTGACAGAAGGACATTGTAGTGGTTGATATATCAAGTCAGCTTAAGAAGTTTAGAAATTTCAGCAACTCAGCGGAGCCCAGGTTCCTCACTTTGTAAACATCCTGATCTGTGCCAGAGAAGGGCACAGAGGTGGTGTGGGCAGGTAGCCTGCATACATTATAAGGGAGGAAAACAGGCTTGTTTCCCCCTTTTTGCTCCTGTTGCTTTTGCTGTCTTCCGCCATCTTGAATGTTATTCCTCACCACACCACCCTGGCTTGGAGCCAGCTGGGTGTGGACTGAAACCTCCATACACTGCGAGCTAAAAAACCTCTTTTTCCTTCACTTTGGGTGTTGGGCATTTTGGTCTCAGCAAGGAGAGAAAAGTGACTAAGACAGACATGGAGGGGAGAAAATTACTTACTTCATGGCAGCTGTAAAAAAAGAAAGAGAGTTTGTGTGCCCAGGTTTTGTATTTCTGATTTTGTTCCATCTGGGTGGGGCGAGTCCTTATCCTAGTTGGCTGTCCCATTTGACAGTCATCTCTGAGAACACCCTCACGGGCACTATCTACCACAAGTGTGCTTTGCTAATCTTAGTCCATAAAACCATCAAGATTAACTATCATGCATGCTTTAACATCTATATTCCTTTATATTTATGTACTTATATTTTGAAAATAAATCTTGGACCCTACTCTACATTCTGTTTTATAATTTGCTTTTCACTTAAAAATAGAAGGGGAACAAGCACGGGCCTCCCTAACCCTTGGAGTTGTTTCAACTAGATCATCAGCCTTTAGAGCTCTACTCCAAATGGTTATTGCTAACAACCAGATGAGCTTTACCCTTCTATGTGTTTTTAGAAAATCATAAAAACATCACAGTAAAAAATTAATAAAAGCAATGTGATGATTCATCCACCACCAGAGTTTGTGCTTCCGACTTCCATCCCCCAGCTGCCTCCCCTGAGAAAATAAAATCTGCTTCTCATTAGCTGAGCTTTTACAGAGAGAGCTGAGCTCTGGGATTTTTGAGATATGGGCCGAGGGCGAGATGAAGCTGTTCAATGTGGGAATCTTGTCTGTGTCTGCAGGCAGCTAAAGCATGTGGGGGCCTGTACAGGGAAGGTCAGGGGAGACTTCAGAGTACACAACACGCCCATTGCCTATCTGAGGCACGCAGACCCAATCTAGTTGCTTCCAAAATGGCCTGCTCTGCCAGTCTCACCTGGAAAGATCTGTGTGGCCCAGGAGCTGGGACCTGCTTTCTGCCGCTGAGAATTATATTTCAACTTTGATTTCTCCTGGCCCTGGTAAGAGATTTGGGACATGTCGGAGCCTCAGTTACTACATCAAAAAAATGAGCGTAGTAACACTTACCCAAAGGACCGCTGTAAAAATGCAGTGACATGTAGATGCTCTGAGATCTCCATTTCGTCCTGCCTTGCTTCTTTCATCTGCTGTGGGAAGCTTCTGTGAGTGACCCCTTTCCTTCAAACCCCATCTGAGCCCAGGCCCTGTCTTTGGGGCAACCTTCCCGCCCAGAAGCAGACCTGAGACTGAAATTAGTGGGTGCTGGTGGATTTGGGAGATGATCTTAAAAGCACTTGGAGGAGACAGGTCAGGGGAACAGGGAAGAATTACCACAGGGACAGTGGGGCCCACGCCTTGCGGACTTAGGCACCCTCACACCACCACATTGGGGTGCAGGCTACTGAGAGTGCCTGGGGCTGCAGGACCATCTCACCACCAGCACCACAGGCCTGAGAATAATGCCTCAAGCCATAATGTGGTGGTGGGTGTGCCTTGGTATTCTCTTCCAAGGCTCAGAACAGGCTCAATCCTTGCACAGCTTGGTGCGCACAGTCAGAGAGGAGCCAGGAACAAAGGTGGGAATCCAGCAGCAGGGCAAGAGGCCCCTCCTGGTGTCCGCCTGCCCTCAGTGCTTCCTTGAGACCATGCCAGTCCCAGGTGGGCCCCTGGAGAAAGGGCCTATTTCCTTCCTGGGGCCCTCAGGCTGTCCTTGGCTGCTGAGCCAGAGGCTTGAGCAAGCACTGTTTCCTTTTGATGTGCCTTTAGGGGTGGAGATGGGGTTCCAGCTGAGAAAGCCTCTGTGGGGATTGGAAGTAGGGTCTAGAGGATCCATGGCTCTCAAGTCCTTCAGAAGAGCCCCAGGGAGCTGCTCCCATCAACCAGGCCCAGAATGGAGCCAGTGGCTGCAG
>PVKA01050111.1:0-12894 GCA_004027165.1 Ctenomys sociabilis | reverse complement strand
ATGGCTATCATAAGGAAATCAACCAACAACAAATGTTGGAGAGGTTGTGGGGAAAAGGGAACACTTCTCCACTGCTGGTGGGAATGTAGACTGGTACAACCATTGTGGAGGTCAGTATGGAGACTCCTCAAAAGAATAGGACTAGAAATCCCATTCAAGCCAGCTATCCCCCTACTGGGAATTTTCCCAAAGGATTTGGGTCAACTGTTTTCTAAAGGCATTGAAATATGAAACTCTGCTCTTTAAACTCTTCTTAAAGAAGTGGTACCATGAAGGCTGGCCCAATGTCTCAGAGGATTAAAGCACCTGCAAGTAGGTGCAGGGGTGGGGGATTCAATCAGCAGGCCTGCTGTGCCGGCCTACCCCAAGATAAATTGACTTGGCAATGGAGATTGGGCATGGTGGCATAGGCCTGTAATCCCAGCTCTTGGGAAGCTGGAAACAGGTGGATCACTACGAGTCCAATCCACTAGTGAGACCCTGAGCATACTGTAGACCCTTCCCTAAAATATAAAAAAAAAGTGGTGCCATGAGATATGTGGAAGAACAGGACTCATAGCTGTGGTTGACATTTTTTTGAAGAACTATGTAATAACTCCAAGTTCAAAGGCATGTGATATGAATTGTTTTAGATAGTTTTTTAATCTGGAATTTAAAAAATTAAATTAGCCTATTTACTTTGAAATATTATGATAGTGCTATACAAATGACATAATAAAAAGAGGCTGGGCAGATAGATAGCTCAGCAGATTAAAGAGCCTGCTTAGGAAGCCACAGGGACCCAACTTTGAGCCCTAGCTTGCCATGCTGGCCACAACCCTGGGGTGTGCTGAGGCTAAGATTGAGATTTGGGATGCATGTGCCTGCAATCCCAGTGCTTTGGAGGCTTAAACACAGGAGGATCAGTATAAATCTGATCTGCATAGTGACACCCTGTATACCCTGTACTAAATATATTTTTTAAATGACATAATAGTTACAAAAGGTTCATTGTACTGAAGATTTGCATATTGGCTTTTGAGAAGTGTTCAGATAGTGGGGGCTCTAAATTTGACACTGGGTGAATTCACTGATGGGATTATAAATCGTGACCTTATTGAGAAGGGAGGGAAAGAAGATGTGGGACCTAACTGAAGGGAGTAGATCATAGTTGTTTGATCCTGGGGACAGTGTCTGATCTCTGGTCTTTTTCCCTAACTCTCTCTGTTGCCTGGCTGCCAGGAGGAAAGCTGCTTTTGCCATATGCACTTATGGCATGATGCTGTTCCTCATCTCAGGCTGACCCCAAATGGGACCAGCTAACCATGAACTATAACCTTTAAAACTTTCCGTGAAAATAAACCTTTCAGCTGTGCATGACATTTGTTTTGTAGCAGAAAGGAAAAGCTAACACAGATTCAATCTGAGAGCTAGTACAAATATGAATCATCAACTCATCATATATATACTATTTCATTTAAAAATACAGCCATTGTATGAGTTTTAAAATTTACTCTTTGTCAGGACCTTCTCATATCATATTTTGCTATCTGTATGCTACTGTTATAACATTTCTTGAACTGAAACTTGTATTTTTGCCAACTCTGCAACTCCCTCAGACAATCTTGTTTGATATCTGTCTGTTTTTAATTTCTTTTCTGTTTTATGATTTATTGATCTAACTAGAAAATTCATTTTCAACATACAGAAAATTGTATTGCACTATCCTGTTTTCCTTATTTAAACTTTATTCTTCTACACTCATGAGTTGAATATAGTACATTACTTCTCAGCATTTTGTGTATTTGAATTTTTATATATAGCTGACATCATCCATGTATGCACCAGTTTAGCTACATTCTTCTTTTCTGTTTTTATATTTGATTGTTGCAGGGTCTCATTATGCAGATCAGATTCAGAGTGATCCTCCTGTTTTTAACTGGGATTACGGTTATGTGCCACCATACTCTGACTCTGGCCAGCTCATTCAATGCTGGGGGCAGGGCTGGCATGACATGTGGTACCAGAGATTGAACCACAATCCCTGAACGTGCCTAAACTTGCCTAAGCAGGTATTTTATTCTGCTGAGCTATCTTGCCAGACCCTGCATTTTTCTTTTCTGAAATGAGGTACCTTTCTTCATTTAATCATCAATAAATCATAGTGCATTAGAATTCATGTATACATAATTTATATAAAAGTGAAATTTTGTTTAACAAGTACAATCAGAAAATGATAATGCTGGATCCCTTATAACTATATTTCTTATTTAAATTTGTTGTAATTACAAAATGTGATGTTCATAATATAAACTCATTAATAATTGTTTGAATTTATTCTTCTACCTAATACAAGGTTAATATTGTGTAAATGCTCCATGACTAAATTGCAGTATAATACCACACAGTACCATGGGAGGCACGTGGAAGAATCAAAACCTGGGATCAACTCTTCTTAAGGAGCTTCTGCATATCAAAAGAAACTGTCAACAGAGTGAAAAGACAACCTACAAATTTTGAAAAGATCCTAACTAATAAGCAATCAGAGAGAGGTCTGCTGTCCAGAATATAAAGAAATAAGATATAACAGGGCCCTCAAATTTAAAGACCCAATTCAGAAATGGGCATCTGAGATGAATACACACTTCTGAGAGGATGAAATTAAAGAAGCAAATAAATATATGAAAAAATGCTCCACATCGCTAGCCATTCGTGAAATGCAAATAAAAACAACACTGAGATACCATCTCACTCCAGAAAGAATGGCTATCATAAGGAAATCTACCAACAACAAATGTTGTAGAGGTTGTGGAGAAAGGGAACACTTCTCCACTGCTGGTGGGAATGTGGACTGGCACAACCATTGTGGAGGTCAGTGTGGAGACTCCTCAAAAGAGTAGGAGTACAAATTCCATTCAAGCCGGCTATCCCCCTACGGGGAATTTTCCCAAAGGAATTGAAAACATTGTATCATAGTGATATATGTGTACCTATTTTTATAGCAGCGCAATGTGTGATAGAAAAATCTTGGAAAAAACCAAGATGTCCATCACATGAGGAATGGTTGAAAAAGATGTGGTATTTCTATATAATGGAGTATTATTCAGCTATTAAAAATGATAAGTTTGAAGCATTTATACTGAAGTAGATACCACTTGAACATATATTCATAAGTGAAGTAAACCAGACACACATGTGTAAATATCATATAGTCTCCCTATTATAAGAAGCAAAAAGCAGAAATACAAATGGAAACGTACAACCACAACTAAAATCAATTGAGTCAGATAACGCAAAGTGAATGGCATATGCTGCAGGATACTAATCAGCTTTTCTTCTGGATGGTTAACAACCTAAGTTCACAGATCAAAATTGGAGAAATGGAAGAGCCACAAGGCCAGCCAACATTTTGGCCCTAGCCTTTCAAGGTCAGCGAAGACTCAGGACATAGGAGAACCTGTACTGCAACATCATGAAACTCAGTTGAGCTCCAAATTTTCTGAACAGGGAGATTATGGAGCCACAGAGGAAGGAGATTGATGATCTATAGTGTGCCTTGGGAGAGTCACATGGAGAGAAAACTTTCTCTCAGGCTCTCACTGAGAGCAAACTGGTCAAGCATTGGCCATGACTCATCCACATGGATGACACAGACAAAGGATCTACAGAATAAGGTACACGACTACAAGATAAACCCTGAGGGGACTTCACTGACCTCATAAGAAACATAAAGAACATGTGTTGGTATATAGATCTTGCTTTATCTAGATCTTAACCATCCAGCAGAAAAGTATAAAACTGAGGTATACAATGCAGGGTCATGATAATAAGTTGAGCTGTAAATGGCTATCGTCAACAACTTCTTTTGGATAACTCACTATTTCTGTGGAATGCTGGACTGTGTTGGATAATTTCTGTAATAATTTCTCTAAGTATAATATCATGTATGCACCTTCTATGATAGCAAAACATTATGAAAACAGTTTGCAATGTATTAATTTATTAAATCCATCTTGTCAAGGTGTCTTATAACTGTCTCATTGATATTTGTACTTCAATAAAACAAAAATAAAAAATTTAAAAAAATACCACACAGTAGTAAAACACAGATATTAGAGGTGATGAAATCCAACTGCATGTAACTATACAGTCATCACACACACATTCTCTCTCTTCTCTCTCTCTCTCTCTCTCTCTCTCTCTCTGATACAATATTTTCTATACAGAAAGTTATACTTACTGCTTAAGTTTTTCTTCATTTATAGCAAGTTGTTTGAGCTGAAAGGATTATCTATTGATATGCACCTGTATTGTATGTATGTGCAAGTAGATATATTTTATTTTTTTGGTCTAGAATAGGTGTTTAAGGATATAAGCTTGACCGTAGTAATAAGTCATCTATGTGTCCCATTTCCTTTTCCTACAGTATGCTGCCTGAACGTTCCCCTGACCAAGTAGATTTATTTGTAATCACCTATACTTCCATAGATGCATGAAACTACTGTGGTAGAAATTGCACCTGTGAAATTCTCTCTTTCCATACTATTTTCTCAATAGATTTTGAATTCCTTGAAGATATAAGATCTGAATTCCTTTCCTTAAAATATTAGGGTAGGAAAACTGAATCCAGAATGATGCACACACTGCATGCATAATTGTTTGTTTGTCCTCTTAAATTTTCTTAATCGTTCTTTTCTTTTCCAGAATTCATAGGGGAAATTTTGGAGAAAATAAGTAAAAGAAATTCGGAGGAAGATAGCTCAGAGGCATAAGTAGTGGCCAGCACAAGGATCTGAGTTCAATACCCAGTACCAAAAAAATCCAAAGGATACTTGGATATATGTCTAAATATACTTGTTATTCGTTACAACTGTGCTTTCATTTTGCGGTATCCCTACAGAAGAATTTAGCCAAGTTAAATAAATTTCCCACACAAATATGCTGTTGTGAAATTTTCATACTGCCCTGAGTAAGGCCAGGCAGTGCAGTAGAAACTCTAGCAATTAATTACTGAATTTGATAAATAAGTTCAACCAAGTAACTAATATGTGTCAACATTTCTGCTTTTACTTTGAAAACAATGGTAACTTCAACTCTCGGTTTGGCCAAACAAACTGTACCACGTGCATAATAAATCTTGTTAGCATATTGGGAAGAGAATATATTGGAATTAAATGTTGTCTATAGCACATAATTTTATATTTCATACAATAAAATCTTAGGGCTAGAGGAGTGCTTTGGTTAGTTAGCAACTACCATCATGATGCTCTAAAACCAGGTTTTATGGGAAAAAAAGAAAAGAATTAAGAGATTGATATATGTCAACACAAATTAAACTCCACTAATACTAGTAAACCAATGCAAATAAATCATACCTCCTTTCAAAAATGGAACCTACACTGTAAATTATAATTCTGCCCCTTTCCCTTTCTTGTCTTTTTATAGTTATTAAATCTTTTACCATCACAAAGAATGGCTCTGTAAACACTAACAGTAATGGTATTGAAGTCAGAACAGTAATAACTTTCGTAGAAAATAGACTTATTTCAAAAAAATGCTGACAGTCAAGTAAACACGGACACCTGGTGACACTATGGCAAGGCTGTTAGTAGAAATCAAGCCACTCAGGAGGAGTTGATTATTTTCCCAGGGTGTCTTTGTCCAGTTGTAGTTTGAAGTACTTCCATGACCTGATTATAAGCTTCATCAGGTCAAAAACAATTCTTACTATAGTCACCTCAAATATTATGCCTACTTCATAGTAGCCACGCAAGACATGATGTGTGGGCTTAAGAAGAAATTATTTCTAGATTAGTTAGAACCTGGTGAGGAAAACATACCTCAATTCATAGTTGCCATTAATGCCAGTGGAAATATTTCTATGTCTTTTCTGCCCTTGCTATATGTCAACACAACTTAAGCCCTTTATTGCTCATTATCTTTCATGACTCTGAGAGAATATGAGAACGTATTATCATCAATACTAATCTATAGATGCAGAGGAAAATACCATCATGGACATTGATTGGGGATATTTATTCAGTAAACTTATGAATGATGTATATGTTCCATGAAACATATGCCGTTCAACAGGGCTTATGCACCATGTCCTCACATCTCCATGTGTAGAATATAGAAAATTGTCACAAGTCACACTTTGCATCACTTTTTCCTCATATGTCTTCATAACAGAGTGTCAAGCAAGGTGTTTAATTGTATTCATCATGGAGAACTGTTGAAGCTGGCATTGATTGAGAATTGAGTGGAGGGAAGAGCATTTACAATCTCCTTGGGAACTATTGCAAACCAAAAGAGAAAGCTATAAAAACTCTTAATATGTAAGAAATTAGGCAAACATGCCAACTACCATATTTGAATCCATCACTCCTTCATTTTTAGAATTTACTGATTTGAAATTTCAATAAGCCTCTTCTGCCTCCGCAACATATTTCTGTTCTCTTTTGTTTGCCAAGAAAGTTTCCCTAAACTTTCATGCCAGAAATATCCAGATTAAGTTCATCCTTTTTCTACTAGTTCCTAAATAGAATGATACAGAAGTATTATTGTCATTGATTTTGTTACCTTTATTAGTTTGAAGTAATGTAAGCATTACAACTCTGCACAGCAATTTTATTCCTGTTATGCTACAGGAAAATATGCTTACCCTTAAGATCTGAAAGTACATGTCCCCAACACACATTATGGACATGAATAATTCCCATAGGAAACATATTTTAGGTTCAAGATGGGAACCTTCTTGAAACTATTTGTTGCCTAGCTACTCTACTCTATCTTTCTAATTCATATTCCCACTCTCCACAAATGTGTGCTTTAAACATTCTCCAAGTTATTTTATACATCAACTACTCTACCACATATCCTTAATCCAAATTACCTTACTTCTTCTTTATACACAAAATATAAGTCCCCTAATGAGGATTTGTTTTCATCTCTGCTATAAACTTTACATCCATACCAGATCCAAACCCATCTACCACCACCAATATTGGAGGGAATATATTTTCTCTGGTCTATAAATGACTTTCCACATTCTAGGGTCTCATCTGTTTCGGAATTCCCTATGATATACAAGAAAATATCTCTTTGCCTTTTTGTACATTCAATCTCGACATATAGACCCTCCCACTAAGTTTATTCATATTGAAGTCTCCATCATTAAAAAAGTAAATTTAAAAACACTTCACCAAAGTCCATAATCCTTCTGGTTATTTTCACATGCTTTTTCATTTTGTAAGCAAATTTCATAAAACCACCCTCTATTCTTTTACTCTCTTTACTTCGCTCCAACTCATTCTCAATTCACTCAAGTAGGCTTTCTGTGACATTACAATTAACAACTCTATTGTTAGGTTAGCTAAAAACATTATAGACAGTCAGACAGGGTCAGGCTCTCAAAAGAGATGTCTGCAACTCTGGGAGTGAATGAGGCTGCTGCTGTGAACCAGACGTAAAGGCCAAACAAATGTTAAAACAGTAACACCTGAGACTGATATTCTAAATAGGTAGTGATCACCTGAAAAGACTCAAGTGAGTCACTAGCCCAACCTCCAAGGGGAAGAGACCCTGTCCCATATTCATGAGCTTACTAAGCAACTTGCTTCCCCATTTGGTCCTAGGCCTTATCAACTTTACCTGAGCAATGGTGTTTATTTTATTTTTATTTTTATTTTATTTATTTATTTTTTATTGTTTTTACATATAATTAATTACAATTTTTTGATAAATCAATGCATTTCAAACTGTTTTCATAATGTTTTGGTATCGTACAAGGTGCATACATGATATTATACTTACAGACATTATTATAGCAGATATCTCTTATCAGTAAATTACGAGAGTGTACTTCCTTACTTATCTTATATTTTTATACCTGATTTATATCACAGATACAATAATTAATACTTTCTACCTTGTTATTTTCCTAGTGGTTGTCCATAGTACTAGAAGCCAACATAATATCTTGTCCATCCACTATTAATGCAAATCTTGCTTCTCATAGAAATCCTAACTGTACTGTTTATACGCACACGTCATGATTCTTCCTTTCTATACCACTTTTTTTGTCTACACCTGTCAAAGATGGGTACTCTATTGTCATTACACCAATTTATGTGCCTGAACTTGGTGACACAATCCAACACAGTCCAGCATTCCACAATAATAGTGAGTTATCTGAAGAAGTTGTTGATTGTAGCCATTTACAGCTCAACTTATTATCATGACCCTGCATTGTATACCTCAGTTTTATACTTTTCTGCTGGATGGTTAAGAGCAAGATAGATCAAGACCTATATACCAAAACATGTAGTTTTTGTTTCTTATGAGGTCAGTGAAGTCCCCTCAGGATTTATCTTGTAATTCTGTACCTTACTCTGTAGATCCTTTGTTTGTGTCATCCATGTGGAGGAGTCACGGCAAATTCTTGACCAGTTTGCTCTCTGTGAAAACCTGAGAGAAATTTTTCTCTCCATGTGACTCCCTAGGTACACTATAGATCATTGATCTCCTTGCTCTTTGGCTCCATAATCTCCTTGTTCAGAAAATATGGGGCACAACTGAGTTTCATGATGTTACAGTACAGGTTCACCTATGTCCTGAATCTTTGCTGACCTTGAAAGGCTAGGGCCAAAACGTTGGCTGGCCTTGCAGCTCTTCTATTTCTCCAATTTTGATCTGTGAACTTAGGTTGTTAAACATCCAGAAGAAAAGCTGATTAGTACCCTGCAGCATATATCTTTCAGTTTTCCCTAACTATCTGACTCAATTGTTTTTAGTTGTTGTTGTACATTTCTATTTGTATTTCTTCTTTTCAGCAATGGTGTTTATAATCCCACTGGTTGATCATAGTTTTGTCCCACCCCATATCCACCTAAGCGAGACCCCTTCTTCTCTACCTTAGCCCCACATGGTTTTACACTATAAAAAAGATACATATATAAAAAAGATAGCTTCCCTGGGCTATCTCTCGGGTCCCCCTTTTTCTGTCCCTCTCCAACAGAAGCTTTTCTTTCCAATAAAGTTTTACCCTCAACCTCCGTTTGTTCCTAAAATTCATTCTTCAGCTTTAGAGAACACCAACTCATCCAGGTCAGGTCAGGAGTTTTACTTCCCTGTATTATGATGACTTGCATTAATCAGGTTTCTTGACTCAGGAACACAATGCCTTACACTTGAAATTGAAAAGAGAAAATGTCTAATTTGGCTCATACTTTCAGCAGATTTAGTCCTTCGTAAGATAGGCCCAAGGTATGGCTATTATGGTAGACATGTGTAGCAAAACAAAGATTGTTTGTTCATGGGTGCTGGGAAACAGATGGATGAAACAGTGGCAAGAGGGGAAGAATGAAAAGCCAGACAGGCTCAAAAGTCACAGATCTATAAGTCTGCTGTATCAGTCTCTCAGCCCAGACTTATTCCAAAACTAATAAAATTGATACTTCAGGCCAGGGAGATAGCTCACCAGCTTAAGTTCCTGCCTGGCAAGCACAAGGTCCTGAGTTTGATCCCTGGTACCAGAGAAAAGATTGACACTTCAGACTAACTGCGACATCCCACTTTTGTCAACTTGATTTCCAAGGACACTTCCTTAAACTATACTGAGCTTCAAATGAGGACAATAACAAATTCATAATTCCAACTGACAAAATACAGGTAGTTTGTGTAAAACTGGAAATGAAACAATCTCTTTCCCCAAATCTCAACAATTTAAGGCAAACTATTAGCTATGAACTTCCATACAATTAAAACAAATATCACACAATACCATAGAAGAGTGTCACATCACATACATTCTTGGGGTGGGGAGATGACTCAGCAGAATAAGCACTTCCCTGACAAGCACAAGGGTCTGAGTTCAGTCTCGGTTCCACCAAAAAGTAAAATAAAGTAAAAAATAATTATTCCTATTCCAAAAGGAGAAATAGAAGGATAGAAAATAATCTGGTCAAAGCAAGGCCAAATCTCAGTTGGGTTAATAGTGGTGTTGCTCCCCATCTAGTACAGAGGACTCCTTGGATTCCAGAGGGTTTGGATGGCCCCATTTCTACAGCCTTACCAATTCCAGTCCACATAGCGTCTCTCTGGGCCTGACTGTACTCATGCCTACAGTATTCTTCAGTAGACGTTTTTACTGGAATCTCCAACGTCCTGAGGTCTCCATTTCAGTTCAGCTTCATTTCCATAATTTCATGCATCACCTTCTCAGTGGCTCTTTGCCTGGTTTCTGAGGCCTTCTTTTGAAGTCTAGATGAGAGCCTCAGTGACCCCACAGCAGCTTCAGTACACATGCCTGAATGACTAACAATCCTAGAATGAATCCTAAGATATAATTCCACAGGTCCACTCCTTTCAAATGGCAGATTCACACTTATTTATACCTGAGATGACCTCAAGGCATTTTGTCTTTGATCCTGTACAAACTACGTTTTCTTTTTCACATGTACTGGTTTCTTTAGTAGCCAAACATTTTTCATCTTAACTATAAACATTGTTCATTCTGGAGAAAAATTTTAGTGTTTTCAAATTATTCTGCTCTACTTCTTGTCTCTTATTCTCACTATAAACCTGCTTAAAGCAAATAGCAGTACCCATGCCAGTACCTGAATATTAGATTGCATTGGAATTTCCCTATCAACTGGTCCATGACAATTAATTTCAGTTTCCCACAGTCGCCAGACATGGGCAAAATCATTTTTTTCCCAAATTATACAACAAATAGACTAATTAAATTGCCAATGAAGCCCTTGTTCCCAACTGTACTCTCCTGTGACTCGGATTTACTGTCCACATTCTTATCAGGGTCATGAGTTCAATCCCCGGTACTGCAAAAAAAATAAATAAAAGGAACCTCTAAACCACATGACCAAATACAGTCACACCAAAGATCCCACTTTTCTTTTAAACAAGTATTTATTATTGCAAATTAAAATCTACATCGAATTAAGTATCATATATCTCCATATTTAGAATTTGATTCTGACCTTACAAAAACTACTGGAAGTGGGTAATTTATATTTAATGTGAGGAGCACAAGTGATTAATTGTAATTAATGTGAGTTCATTACTTGTCTAGATGCTGAGGCAAAATACCCGACATCCAAGGTTAAGGGACAAAATGTTTGTTAACAGTTTGTAAAGGTCTCAACCCATGAAGGCTGGCTCTAAGGCAGGGTGAAGTGGAAGAGGTAAAGCATCTTCCCTTGTATGCAGATTGCTGTAGCACTTACACTGTTTAACTCAGCACTGGACAATGAATCAGTAACAAATGCTGGATGCAGCCACCTCTGGAAAACCTGCCCACATGCCTGCATGAAGCTTTGAGGTCCCTACTTTTTTTTCAGCAATTTTCTGTACTAGTAAGCTTTCCCATCACTGGGACATAATAAGTGACAAGCACAATCTAATTGACAAGAGGGTTAATTTGGCTCATGGCTGTAGGGATTCTGTCCATGGCAAGCTGATGCCAAAGCAGAAACATCATGATGTCAGGATGTGGTGAAGCAAATATTCTTAGTTCATAGTAGCCGGGGGTCACAATATAAGAACAGTGTCAGAGAGGCAGGGGAAATGGATCAAATTTAGATACCAATACAATATATTGATGTTGACAAAGTTTGCTCCATTAAACTTATAGCATAACCCAAACCAAACAAGTTACCACTCCACTTTCACTGTCAAACCCTTTTATTGAGAACAGATCCTTTACTGTTCTCATCTTACTATAGAGCAATAATATTTGATACCATTGATCCTTTGCTTCATTTTGAAATAATCTTATTTTGGGTAAAATGCTAAAGTATCGTTATTCCTTTTCTTCTGTGCATTGTATTTCTATTTCTATTGCAGATTCCACCTCCTCTACCTGGCCAGTAATATTTGAAGATATAATGGCTTATTTCCATGTTCACTTCTTCCCTCATTCCCAAATGAAGACACTCATGTTTATGACTTGAATCACCACCTAAATAAAGAGAATTCCCAGGTTTTCAACATACAGGTGAAACTCCTTTCTAAGTATCAACTCTAAATTTCCAATTTTTTACTTGAAATTTTTCTTTGAATGTCTCAAAACTATCTCAGAATCAGTGTAACTAAGGTTGACTAAAATTGAGCTGACAAACTTCCTAGACAAAAGCACTTCGTGTTTTCACTGTTCCTTGCCTCCAATATAAGTACATTCTTCATCGAAGTCGAAGAATTGTCGGTGTCACATGCTCATAATGAGAGATCGCCAGTTCCCCTTGATTTTACCCCTAAATTGGGTATAACCACCACTCTCTATCAACCCTACTACTTCTACTGTTGTAGCTGCCACTACAACTCACCACACTCTTGTTCCAACTTCCTAACTGCATTAGTGGCAGTTACTCTGTATTCTACTTACTCTGTATTCTACCCTCGTCCTCTTGGCAAGATGACCTTTTCACAATTGGAGAATAGGATTCACCAAGACCATGCCTCAACTGTACTGTCTATACACACACATGATGTTATTCTCTTTCTACACCCCTTCCTTTGTCTACACCTGTCAAAGGTGGGCATTCCATTGTCATTCAACTAACTTAGGTGCTTGAACTCGACACCACAATCCAACACAGTCCAGCATTCTACAACAATAGTGAGTTATTCAAAGAAATTGTCCACCATAGCCATCCACAGCTCAGTTTAATATTATGGCCCCACGATGTATACTTCATTTTTTATACTTTTCTGCTGGATGGTTAAGACCTAGATAGATCAAGACTTATATACCAACACATGAACTTTATATTTCCTATGTGGTCAGTGAAGTCCTCTCAGGGTTTATCTTGTAGTCCTGTACATTATTCTGTAGTTCCTTTGTCTGTGTCATCCATGTGGATGAGTCATGGCCAATGCTTGACCAGTTTGCTCTCT
>PVKA01050110.1:0-12886 GCA_004027165.1 Ctenomys sociabilis | reverse complement strand
GTCTCACTATGCAGTTCAGGCTGGCCTTAAGCTCACTTTGTAGCTCAGGCTGGTCTCGAACTCACAACAATCCTCCTGCCTCAGCCTCCCAAGTGCTGGGATTACAGGCATGCGCCACCATGCCCGGCTCTACAGCAGCATGGTTGTTGTTGGTTTTGTGTGTGTGTGTGTGTGTGTGTGTGTGTGTGTGTGTGTTTTCATTTCTTGTTCTTCCTCTTCCTCCTCCTCTTCCTCCTTCTTCTCTCCTCCTCCTCCTTTTTTACTGTCTTTTTAATTTAAATTTTTTTGCGGGGGGAGGTGATTGGCTCAGCCTGCCCTGAGGACTAGGCTGGCATGGTTTGTGATGCCAGGGATCAAACTGTGGTGCCCTGTGCCTGCCTACGCTTGCCTTAGCAGGTGCTTTAGGTCACTGAGCTCCCTTGCCAGCCCTTTTTTTATCTTTTTGAGACAGGGTTTCACTATGTAGTTCAGGCTGGCCCTTGCAACTCACTGTCACCCAGACTGGCCTGAAACTCACAGTGATCCTCTTGCCTCAGCCTTCCAAGCAGAAGGATTAGGATTACATGACCATGTCTCCATGCCCTAAACCTCACTGGGAATTTAAGGCCAGCCTAGGATACTAACATTTCAAGACCATTTCAAAAAACAAAACAAAACATAACTAAATAAAGGGCCAGGGATGGCTCAGTGGAATAAGCGCTTCCCTGGCAAGTATAAGGGCCTGAGTTCAATCCCTGGTTCCGCAAAAAAAAAAAAAAAAAGAATGTAACTAAATAAATAAATGGCCTATTCAATAGCTGGCAGTGAGGCAGAGGCAATGGTACGGTCAGAAGGCCCCCTGGGTGGTGGGAAAGGACAGTGACTGCTACAGGGCCCCCTCCAAGACAGGTTCAAGGCATCAGCTAGAAGGTGCGCAATCCAGCACATCTCGCGCCCACCACGCAGGCCCGGAAAGGTCAAGGGCCTGGCCTGTAGGGCACCACTGGTTGAGGATGAAGCTTGGTGCTGTGGCTCCAGGGCAGCAAGGCAGCTTGGGTGTGTGTTTGCAGGGCCCATCCCATGGCTACTAGGTGTGGGGCAGGCAGGCTGTGCCAGGCCATGAGTGGAGACGAGGGTGGTGCCCAGGAGCTGGGGAATCCATGGAAGGACATGGGCACCTATGGGGCGGTAGAGGAGGAGGAAGTGAGGGGAGATGTGTTGGAGCAGGTCTCCAGGGCCAGTGGGGTGGGCCCTCAGCAATGACATCAGTGATTTTCTCTCTGGTGCTGGAGGCAGGGGAAGCCAACCTGGGGTGGGGCCAGCTGTACTTCCTGGAACCAAAATTGAGGTGGATGTGGACATAGGCTAGCTAAAGGACTGACCCTGACAGTGGGTTGAGCGGTGGCCTAAAAGCTATGTTCATTTCCTCTGAGACAAGGTCTCATTGTATAGTCCAGATGGGCCTCAATCTCATGAGCCTCCTGCCTCAGCCTCATAAGTACTGAGATTACAGGTGTGTACAACCGTGCCCATCACTATCATCCATCCTAGTCTTCCTGCTGATTGCCTGATCTTCCTTTAATTTGGAAAAGTGTTGCTGGTGTAATTAAGTTAATTGTCTGAAGATAAAGTCATCTTGAAATATCTGGGTGAGCCCTGAATTCAATGACAGGTGCCCTGTGAGGACAGAGGCAGTGAAAAGCCATAGAATGCTAGAGTCACCTTCCTGAGGAAGGCTTCTCCCAGGAGCTGAGGGAGCCTGGCCCTGTTGGTGCTACAATTTGGGACTTGCGTAAGGTCTGGCAACAGCTGGAGGGTAAATGCTGTTGTTTTGACCCCTAGTCTAGGGAGGTGGTTACTGAAGACTCAGGGAACTAGCACCCGGCTGGGTGGTGTCTCACAGGTGGGGAGGAGAGAGAGCCCAGAGCTGAGCTGGACACCCAGAAGCCTGTGAGGGGATGGGAAGGGCCTGGCGAGAGCCTCAGGCAGTTTCAGGACACAACATTCCTGGGGGGGACTCTCTGCAAGGGTGGAACTCCCAGAACTCTTGCCAAGGAAGAAAAATGTTTGAAGGGCCCCAGGCCAGCCCCAGTCCTTCCTGGGCAACTCGTGTCCCAGAGGAGTGGGCAATGTGTGTTTCCACAGAGGCTGGGCCAACCTGGTGCACATCCTTGCCCTCTCTGGGCCTGTTTCTCTCCTGGAAGTGGGGTGGCAGACCCCTTCTAACTCCCCATCCTAGACCCAGGAGCCCTCTGCTCCAACAACCCCCAGACAGTAGGCTCCCCAGAGCCTGTGTGACCCCCAGAGCTACACAGCTGTGGCACTCCCCTCTGGCAGCAGAGGCCTCGCTTTGTGCTGGACCTTGGTGAGGATCCAGTGGCCTGAAGAAGCAGTGACCTCACCGTAGCAACTGACCTCCTGGCTCAGGGAAAAGAGGATCAGGTTCCACATGATGAGGAATTTCACGAGGCCACAGCACTACACTGTCACACTTGGGGCCTTCCCCAGAGGCAAGGGCTAGTGGCCGCTGCAGCCAAGGAGCCCAGCACAAGCCAGGTACAGGAGTGTGGCTGGCTGTGAGGTATCATAGCCAGCCACGTGACCACAGGTGAGTCACTTGATCCGTCAGGATTCAGCCCCTCTCCATGTGATGGGCAGTGATTGCGGAGCATGACATCCTCTATTTGGCCTCTGTGTGGGAGTGATGAGGCAGAGGGGAACACAAGCCACAGAGTCTTCCACGGGTGGCCACGCCTGGGGCATCTGGAGGCCACTGCCAAGCAGTGGGGCGCATGTGGGGTATGGGGCACCAAGACTGGTCAAAGGCAGACTCTGCTTTTGAGACCAGATCTGCCAAGCTGTCTTCACTGAGGACATGATTTCCACATTTAATTCTCGAAGTTAAGGCTGGGTGGGTGGGGACATAACCGCCCAAGGGTTACCGTCAGGCTGATGGGGGGTCACATATGTCTGTGTGCTACTGCGCTCCCTGCTGGCCCTCTGGTGGCCCTTGGGGCCACTCAGTACAAGGTGGGCTGCAGTGGGGGTGTAGGAAGGCGCCACCGGGGGCCACAGGGCTCAGCAGTGGGATCCTGCCCCTCTCCTCGCCCTGCCAGCCTTGGGAACTCTGTCCCTCCTGCTGGGACCTAGGTCCCTCTGTTCCCCCTCACCCCCCCCCCATGGCCTGAGGCAGCAACAGGCCCTTTCCTACTTCCTGCCTTTCTGAGAAAGTCGGTTCTAAAAAGCCCTCCGTGTCTATTTTAAATTTTTTTCAGAAAATGTGTTTTTAATCAATTTTATAATAAAACTCAAACTGAGTTCTTGAAAACAACAGCAGAGAAATTATTTTTTGTAAGTCAGCTTAGGAAGCCAAGCACTGACTTAGGGACCTCTAGCCCTACAGTGGACCTGGACTCCTCCTCCTGCTCCCTGCCAGCAGGCCAGTTCTGGGTTCTGGTCCCAGGGACACTTGCAGCTCCTAAATATCCCAACTGTCCCCTCCCAAGTGCCCCTGTCCCTTCCTGGCTACTGAGACTCTTCTCAGCTGCACAGATCCTGCTTCCAGCTACTCTGTCCACCCCTATCTGGCTGCCTCCCAAACTAGTTCCCTGCAGTCCCCAGGGTACTCTCTAAAAGGCAAATCTGACTCATCAGGGTCTTTTTCTCAAATTCAAGATTCAGCCTTCCCCAGGGGTAGAGTCTAAATTCCGTTGCCTGACACTCCAGATAGACCCAGACCACCCAGGCTCACCTCCCACTCTGAGCAACCCCAGGCTGCTGTACATCTGACTCTGTCCCTCCTCCTGGGATGCTATTGGGGAAACTGTCCTGTGTGGGAAGCGGTTACCCAGGCAAAGGTGCAGGACTGAAGAAAGTGGTAGAGAGCCCCGGCTTTGCACAGAAGGCAGCCAGGGCAGGAGGGAGGGTTTGAGGCTAAGCTAAAAAGTGCAGGCTCTGGCCAACTGGCATGTACCTGGACTTAGTCAAAAACCACTGAATCAGGTAAGAAGCAGTCATGATGTCAGTGTCTGGTACAAAAGGCTCAGTGACCATCTTAACCACTCTGTTTCTCCTGTAGGATTTGGGATGGGAGCCTCCAGGGTCACCAGTGGGCAAGATGGTGGCTCTAATCAAGATGGCAATGGGCAGGTCACCCCAATGCCTCCACACACCGTCACCCCCACCCACTGTCCAGTTCAGTTCACTCAGGATGCAACCCACAGAGGCCCATCTGTCGACTGCAGACCTGCAGCCCTGGTAGCAGGGCCCTGTTCCCACTGGTGGCAGTTGGAGGCTTTATGGCCTGTGGACACAGAGCAGGCTGTCCTGAACCCTGAGGTATATTGTCCCTGCTGTCATCACCGAGGTGGCCCTGGAGTCCCGGAGGACCACTATCACCTGCATCCTCCAGCCAGGCGCTGTGCCTACAGGCAGTTCAATACCCCTCGGCTGACTGACCCAGAGAGTGAGGGAGTAGTTGCACTCCACTGCCAAGCAGCCTCTGGGAGCCTGTGTGTGTCCTCACCGACTCCCAGGTCTGGATCAGGGCAGCACTGGCCCCAAGTTGAACCAGCAGCACCAGGCATGTGGGAAATGAAAGGGACACTGGTCAGGGCTGGAGGGGTAGGAAAGTCCTGTCTGCACCAAGGGACTCTGCCCAGGGGACAAGGACAGGGACAGCTCCCTCACTGTGTGCCTACCCGAGCTTTTCCCTAACATATCCCTGGTGGTACTTAGTGCCCCTGCGTTGGACTCTGCCCAGCTTGGCTTACGCTGTGTGCCCAGATCCAGTGTACATCACAGGCATCATTCTGGCCCTGCCAGCAGCCGCTCCTCTGGGGCTCAAATCCAAGGCTGGCCCTGGAGATGGTGGTGCACACCTGTAATTCCAGCACTCAGCAGGCTGGGGCACAAGATTGCCACAACTTTGAAGCCGCCCTGAGCTACATATATAGTGAGTAAAAGGGGAAAAAATAAATCCATGGAGGGTTTTTTTTTTTTTTTGTGGAACCAGGGATTAAACTCAATCCCTCACACTTGCCAAGCGGGTGCTTATTCTACTGAGCCACCTTGTAGATGGGAAGGGGAGAAGAGGTCAAAGGGAGGGTAGGGGAATGGGAAACAAACAAGTTATATCATATACAGGTACAAATTCTCTATGATGAATGTGATCCTTATGTATATCTAAAATGTACCAATAAAATCTGAGTGAAAAATAAAATGTTGGGTGTGAGTGTCAACCTGAAATTCTATACCCAGCAAAAGCAGCCTGTGAAATAAAGGTATTTTCAGGAAAAGGAAAAAGTAAACAAGCAAGCAAGCCAGCCAACATAGCTCAGCAGACTACAGCGCCTGCTTAGGCAGACATAGGGACAGGGGTTCGATCCTCAAGCCCCATCCCAGGGTCTTGGAGCTATTGAGACTGGGCATGGTGGCACGTGCCTATAATTCCAGGCCTTGGGATACTGGAAACAGGAGAATCACTATAAGTCCGATCTGTGTAGTGAGACCCTATAGACCCTGTACTAAATACATTAAGAAAGAGAGAAAGAAAGAAAGAAAGAAAGAAAGAAAGAAAGAAAGAAAGAAAGAAAGAAAGAGGGGCTGAGGAGACCGCTCAGTAGAATAAGCCACTTGTCTGGCAAGTGCAAGGGCCTGAGTTCAATCCCTAGTTCCGTTAAAAAAAGAAAAAGAAAGAAAAGAAAAGGTGGCCAGGCTGGGCCTGAATTTGCAGTCTTCCTGCAGTGCTGGGATTATAGGTGTACCATTATACCCTGGCTTTGAACTTGTCTTTTTCCTTTTTTTTTTTGTTTTACTGCAAAATGCACTCTGGCCATCAAGCCAGTTAATCTATACAGAGCTAGCTTGTTCTCTCTAACAGTTGTATAATGAGTTCTGTGGATCATTAATAGCATCTTTAGGTAGGGCTCTGGATACTTTGTCCTTTTCTTTTTGTAACAAGAAATATGACAGTCAGTCTCCTCTGTTTGTCTATAAGGATGGGCGTGGTGAAACCCTGACTCAAAAAGATGAAGGAAAACAAATAAGATAAATTCTTCAAAAAAATGTCTCTGGTTGAAGAGTATATGCCTTTGTTTTTGTTTTTGTGTTTTTGGCAGAACCGGGGATTGAACTCAGGCCTTTGCTCTTGCCAGGCTTATTCCACAGAGCCATCTCCCAGGCCTTCTTTATGTTTTTTATACTGTAGGTCTTGCCATTTTACTTTATCAAATACAGAAATTCATAAATCTTCCAGGAGTGTATGAAAATGTTCCCCGCCCTGGCCACACCCACATCCTTCTAAGTATTAGTTGGTCTAAACCTCTGCCAAAATTGCAGGCAAAACCTCACTGTTTTGAAATTTTGTTTCCCGAATGCAACTAATTCTGAAATCTTTTCCTGTGCCCTGGCCTTCTGCATTTCCTCTTCTGTGAATTTTTTTCTTTTTGAGACAGGGTCTCACTGTGCAGTTCAGGCTGGCCTTGAGCTCACTTTGTAGCCCAAGCTGGTCTTGAACTCACAACAATCCTCCTGCCTCAGCCTCCTGAGTGCTGAGATTACAGGTGTGTGCCACCATGCCCAGCTTCTATGATTTTTTTTTTAATCTACCCCTTTGTCTAGTTTTGAATCATGATTTTTGTGTTTCTTTAAAAAAAAACACCTTATAGTACATTTTAAAGATTATTGGTTCTGAACTTAGATTGTTTGTATGTGTTACAATTTTCTTTTCTTCTTCTTTTTTTTTTTTTTTTTTTGTCTTTTTGAGACAGGGTCTCACTATGCAGTTCAGGCTGGCCTCGAGCTCACTTTGTAGCTCAGGCTGGTCTCGAACTCGCAACAATCCTCCTGTCTCAGCCTCCCAAGTGCTGGGATTACAGGCATGCGCCACCACGCCCGGCCCTCTTTTCTTCTTATTTAGCTTTTCCACTGCTGGGGATTAAACTCATGGTCTCCCACGTGTCAGGAAACAGTCCATCCCTGAGCAACACCACCAGCTCTGTTGCAAATATTTTTTGTTGTTGTTGTTGCAAATATTATTGTCAGTGTAATATTTGTGTCCTGGCATATAGGACTGTTTGTATGTGCAGCTGTCATTCCAGTTTATATTGCAGAAATCTGAAGAAGTAGTGAGAACAACAGTATAATGGACCTACACACTCCTGCACCAATATATGGCTAAATTTCCCCTCCCATATTTATGTCTTTGCTTGATTTTTATTTTATTTATTTTGTGGAACCGGGGTTTGAACTCAGGCCCTTGTGCTTGCTAGAGAAGCACTTATTGCACTGAGCCATCTCCCCAGCCCCTTATATTATATTTTGAGACAGGGCCTTACTGGGCAGTTCAGGCTGCTCTGGACTCACTGTATAACCCAGGCTGGTCTCAAGCTTTCAATCCTCCTGCCTCAGCCTCCTAAGTGCTAGGCAGGTGTGTACCACCATGCCCAGCTTATCTCTCCTATTTTATTTATTTATTTATTTGGGAACTGGGGATTGAACTCAGGCCCTTGCATTTGCCAGGGAAGTGCTCATCTCCCCAGCCCTTATGTCTCCTATTTTATCTTATTTTTATTTTGGTTTTTTGGCAGAACCAGGGATTGAACTCAGGCCCTTGCGCTTGCCAGGGAAGCGCTTATTCCACTGAGCCATCTCCCTGGCCCCTAATGTCTCCTATTTTAAATCATGTCCATAATGAACTTCCCTGATTTCCCTAGTCTAGCCAGACTATGCCAAAGCAAACCCTAGCCATCAAGTCATCACATCCATAAGTATATAAACCTTGAAATTTTATGTTATAAAATATACTAATTAGCTGGGCATAGAGGTATACATCTGTAATCCCAGCATTAGAGGAAGCTGAGGCAGGAAGATCACCATGAGTTCAAGGCCAGCCTGCACTACATAATGAGACTCTATCACCAACAAACAAAATATGTATGTATTAATTATTTGATTTTTTTTCATTTATGTATTTGGTACAGGGTCTCACTATGCAACTTGTACTTGTAGTGATCTTCCTGTTTTCAGCCTCCCCAGTGCTGGGATTACAGACATGCGCCACCATGCCTGGACTCTGTTGCTGACTCAGTGTGCCCTGGGGGTGGGGCCGGCATGCTTGCAGAACCAGGGATTGAACCCTAGTTTCTGCATTTGCCAAAGCAGGCACTTAGCTTAGTCTACTCTGTCACCAGCCCTATTATCTGATTTTCTTTTTCATATTTTAGGGAAGAGTCTATAGGGTGCTCATTGTCTCAGTACTAGATTGGACTTGTAGTGATCCACCTGTTTACAGCCTCCCAAGAGCTGGGATTACAGGCGTGCGCCACCATGCCCAGTCTCAATTGCTGTCTCAGTGAGCCCTGGGAACAGGGCCAGCACTGCAGGCCCAGGGATCGAACTCCTGCTATGTTTTATTAATCATTATTATTATTTTTTAAATGTATTTAGTACAGGGTCTACAGGATCTCACTACCTAGATCAGACTCATAGTGATCCTCTTGTTTTTGGCCTTCCAAGTGCTGGGATTACAGGCACATGCCACCACACCATCTCATTTGCTGGCTCAGCGTGCCCGGGGGGGGGCGGGGGGCAAGCCGGGGATTGAACCCCTGACCCCTGGGTCTGCCTAAGCAGACACTTTAATCCACTGAGCTATCTGGCCGGTACTAAATCTTTTTTTTTTTTTTTTTAAGAATCACTGTTATAGTAGTTTTAATTTATCTTGCATTTTACAGAAGTCTATGAACAATTTTTAAAAAGCATCTCCTTATCAATCTTTATTTTTAAACTTGGCACAGGGTCTCCATACATAGCTCAGACTTGTAGTGATCCTCCTGTCTCAGTCTCCCTAGCACTGGTATTACAGGCATACGCTACCGTGCCTGACCTCAGAGGCTGGCATGGCAATCAGAACCGGGGACCAAACCTGGGTCCTTGTGCTTGCTAGGCAGGCCCTTAGACCGCTGAGCTATCTCCCCAGTTCACTACTATATTTCTGAAAAATAATACATAGATAAATATCTGCCAAGAGGGAACTGGCTTTGTTTACTTTCACATCTTATTTTATTTACATTTTAAATAGCACCTTCACATGGTTCATCAGGCAAAAGAACAATAATGTCTCCCTCCTATTTTGCTTTTTTCCCAGAAAAATAACTAACTCCTGCTATCAGTTTCTCGTATGCCAGTAGTCTTTTTTTTTTTTTTTTTTTTTTTTTTTTTTTTTTTTTTTTTTTTTTTTTTTTTTTTTTTTTTTTTTTTTTTTTTTTTTTTTTTTTTTTTTTTTTTTTTTTTTTTTTTTTTTTTTTTTTTTTTTTTTTTTTTTTTTTTTTTTTTTTTTCTTGTCTCTTGAGACGGAATCTTACTAAGCAGTCAAAGCTGGCTTTGAGCTCACTTTGCAGCCGAGGCTCACTTCAAATTCACAAATGTCCTCCTGACTCAACCTCTCCTGTGCTGGGATTACAGGTGTACAGCATGACCCGCATTAGTCATTGTAAATATAAAAGCAAGTAATGCGCCCCTGCCCTTTCCAAATACAATTAATAAACTCTCGGTGTGGCCAACTGTTACAACTTAGCATATCCTGTACATTGTTCCATAAAGAGTATCTTCATCCTTTTCAGTGACTAAATACATTGCACCGGCCAGACAAACAGTGATTGCTCATTTAGCTCACTGATGCAGATAGAGTTATATCCACTGTCTGTGCTCCTTGATGCACTTGGGCAACAGTGCTGGGCTGTTTCTAGAACTGCTGAGTCGAAGGGGAACGGAACTGTGTTTATGGTTGAGGCTTAGTCACTGACACCAGCCCCAGAGCAAGAGGGCTGAGCTTGTCTCTAATTAAGTAAGTAGTGGGTGACCAAACTGTTTTTCATCTTTGTGATCTTATGAGTGAAGAGTCACATCTTTCATAGCTGCAATTTTTCTCTATATTAGGAGCTACTGTTTTTCCATTAACTATGTCTTCATCTCCTTTGCCCTTTTTGCCCCCAATTCAGGTCATTGCTGGCTCATTTGTTAATGATCTGTAGAAATTTTATATATTAGGGAGATCCACTCTTTGTCTCCATTAGAAGTTGTACTTTTGCCCCAGTTTAAAGTTTTTTTCTTTTGACTTTGGTTGTGGTGGCTTTCACATTTATTTATTATTTATTTATTTGTTTATTTATGTCTAGACTGGCCTTGAATTTATGAGTCACATGCCCCAGTCTCCACAGCAGTTAAGATTATGGGCATATGCCACCATGCCCAGCTAGAAATTTTGATTTTTTATGTAATCAAGTTTATTGGTGCTTTTCTCTTTAATCTTTTATTTATTTATTTGGTGAAGGCAAATTCAGACTCACAGTGCTCCTCCTGTCTCAGCCTCCCCTGCTCTAGGATTACATGCCTGGTTTCAGGGACTGGCGCAGCATGCAGGGGGCTCCAGGGCCCGCACAGCATGCTGTACCAGAGATTGAACTCGGTTCTTGCACTTGCCAGGCAAGCACTTAGAACACTAAGCTATCTCCCCAGCCCTTTGTCTTTTCTTTTTAGGCTTCAGATTTTCTATAAACTTGAGCCTTCCTGTCCAAGTCAAAACTTTTCTTTTGGTCTTTTTGAGAGAAGATCTTGTTACGCAGTTCAGGCTGGCCTTAAGCTCACTTTGTAGCCCAGGCTGGTCTCAAACTCACAACTATGCTCCTGCCTCAGCCTCCTGAGTACTGGGATTATAAGCATGTGTCATCATGCCCAGCTTCTCTGCCTTTCTGAGGCAGAGTGTAGGTATGTAGTCTAGGCTTGCTTCAATCCTCCTGCATCAGCCTACTGAGTGCTGGTATTATAGCCGAGCACTACCATGGCAGCCAAACTACAAAATATTTTTATGGGTGTTATACTATTTCATCATATGGGTGAACTATAATTTGTCAAACACTTGGTCTGTTTGTGTGCACACGCACATGTGTGTGTATGTATGTGTCTGTCTTTTTTTGAGACAGGTTCCACTATGTAATTCAGGTTGGCTTTGAACTCACGTTGTAACATGGACTGGCTCTGAATTCATGGCGATTCTCCTGCCTCAGGAGTTGGAGGCTAGCCTGGGTTACATAGTGATTCCATAGTGATTCCACATGAAGTCTCAACTTCATGTGGGAAAAAAAAAAAAAAAGAGGGTGCAGGAAGAAGAAACCAACCTGGACCCAAATCGGGCAGCACCTAAACCATCCTATAGGAACAGACCAGGGGGACCTGATTAGGTTGGACAGTCCCAGTACTTGCTTCTAAACCTAGGATCCAGAAGTCGCCTTGAATATTGTGGTAGGCACAAGTCTCTCTAAAGATGTTCTGGTCTTCATCCTCAGAATAATCTATGAATAGGCTGTGCCTTATGTCAGAGGGGAAACAGAGGCAAGTGCAGTTGCTAATCAGTGGATTTGAAATAGGAAGGTTGTCCCAGAGAGTCACACATGTGCCGGACAGGGACAGCAGTGACGGAATGAGAGTCACGCCATTCCTGACTTGGCAGGCAGAAGGGGACACCAGCCATGGAATACAGGAGCCTTAGAAGCTGGTTGGGCAGAGCCACCTGGCTCCCCTAGAGAACCTAGAGATAGACACCCCACGAAAACCTTTGATCTTATTTATTTATTTATTTATTTATTTTGGTACTGGGGATTAAACTAGTGTGGAGAGACCCGCCTGGACCTCTGACTTACAAAAAACTATGAGCTGCGCCGTTTTGTATTTGTATTCATTTGTTAAAGCAGTTGTAAGAAACACAAATGTCACCCCGTACTGCCCAATAAAAAGGTGCGAGGGGGTTGCTGAGAGCAAAATTAGAGTGCGAGGCTAACTCTCGCCCTTTTTGGCTAACTCCTGGGGCTACCCTCACTTCTTTAACCGGGAGCTCCCAGGTAAACGCCGTCGATCTAGTGCGAGTCAGCCGTCTGGAAGCCACCTCGCGGGGCGCACGCTTTGCGTTTCTCGGGGAGCGAGGCCCTGCGCCCCTCCCCCAGCGGCAGCTGCCTTCCAGATGTCAGGGGCGGGGCGCTGGCCCTGCGTCTGCCGAGGTCCCCTCGGAGGGGAGCAGGAGGTCGGGACCCCCGAGCGATCAGGGCCCGGGCCCGGGGACGTCGGGGACCGCCGAGGGCCACGCCCAGAGGCAGCGGGCGGGCGCTGGGGCCGGCGGTGGGGCCGGGTTTCTTCCCTTTAAAAGGGCGCAGGAGGCGGAGCCCGCGCTGCTGGTCCTGAGCGCGGCCCGGGACCCGCTTGAGCGCAGGCGAGTGGGGTCCGCGGGCGGTTGGGGCGCAGCCCAGGGAGTGGGGACCGCGACGCCGCGCGCTCACAGCCGGGCACCTGCGGCCGACCCGGACTCGGATAGGTAAACTGAGGGCGGTGAGCGGTGGATTCTTTTGGCCAAGCTCGCCCCGCAAACGCGTGGCTGAGGGGACCCCGCGGCCTCTCGACGGCTCGGAGGAGGGAGGAGTCCAACCACGGGGTCCTGTGTGGTCTACAGGATGGGACGGAGCGACCGGCCAGGGCCCAGAATCTGCAGTGCTAGGGTTCTTGCCCGGCCCCCGACGGGCAGCAGCGCCCGGGTTGCAGGCCCCGCGGACAGAAGGGAAGGCCAGGTCTGCTGGCGGGGGTCCCTGTCTCCCACGCTGTGCACGTTGGTGGACAGAACTGAGGTTCAGGGACGGTGGCTCCTACTATGCCCTGGCAGGAAACAGCGATGCAGTTTGGTTCCGCAAAACTGAGACACCTCAGAAACCCTGGCCAGGCAGTTAGCAGGGAGCCCCCTGTGGGCTGTGTCCTAGGGATTTGGACTTGAATGGCCACCCCCAGCTCCAGACCACACAGACAAGCCATGCGGCTGGGCAGTCAAGGCTCTGATAGGATGACAGACTTAAGGGCAGATGGTCAC